>JAQQZS010000002.1:28123111-28138940 GCA_030068045.1 Platyallabes tihoni
ATTGAAAGAGCTTCCAGAACAAAAAATAAAAATGACAATACAAAAACAGCATGACACAAAAAAAACAAAAAAAAAAAAATGGTTGACATCAAATGGAGTAGGGTGTGCGATACTTTTAAATAAGGTACATGACGAACAAAATAAGAGATAAAATAGCTGTGTGTTATTTCACAATGACTTCTTCAGTGTTCAGTTAAGTAAAAGGTTAAAAACAATTAAGAGCCTAAGAATGCTAGGGTTAGCTGTTAACAGTTAGGTGCTAAATGCTATTAACTAACCTAGCCTTTTTGACGAGCTAATGAAGGGCTTGGCTACCCTGGTCTTATTTATTGTAGCTCTTTAAAATATGGCCCAGAGAACAGCAGAACTTGGCGGAGCTGAGCATTGAGACACGGAGGAGACCCTGGGTATATGAGGTCACAATAGTGGGAAAATCTTATTTGCTTGTTCCCCAGTAAATACAAAAATAGAGGAGGACAAACAGTTTTTTATTTGTTTGTTTTTTGGTGTGTTCCAGCATACTGGAGACTAATCCGAATTTCTTAAAAGGACCAAAAAAATTGAATAAAGCACATTTAATGCAACACAGTTGGCTAAAATGTGTGCAGACATAAGAGAGGCCATAAAAACAGACAACAATAATAAAGTCAAATCCAAATAAAAAACTAAGGTTATTGCATAAAAATGTAATTAAAACAATAAATTACTGAATAATAAAGAAACCAATGAAGACAATGTCAACTTTTTCTCAGACTGTATTAAATGCTGAAGTGTATAAAACGATCTTGAGGTGAGAATTAAAAATAAAAGGAATATCCCTGACTCTTCAACATAGATTTACAAACTGTAAGTAAAAGCTGATCACCAGAGCCGAGAGACCACTGTATATTTCTGACGTTTTAAAGCCGTACTGTCCAAGCATGGTCTCTCGGCTCTCTCAAGGGCTTTGTAGGTGATTAACCAGCCCTTGAACGTGACCCTGAACTGTACAGCGAGTCTGTGTATGGATGCCAGGACAGGAGTTACGTGTTCCAGTTACAATTTGCGCAGAAGCGTTTTGGACCAAGTGCAACCGTGCAGGAGAGGCCTGGCCAACACCAATATAGAATGCATTGCAATAATCAAGCCAACTTGAAATAAAAGTGTGTATAATGTTTTCGAGATCTTTTTTGTTAAAAAGCGGCGAAATTACCAGCTTTGTTAAAATACCATATGCTAAAGTACTTACTCTGGGTAAGGGCGAAGGGGGTGGTTAAGGTGTTGGATTGCTGATCAGGAGGTCCCTGGTTTGAGACCCAATGCTGCCAGGTTGCCACTGTTGGACCCTTGAGCAAGGCCCTTCACCCCCAAGTGCCCATATACAGTACAATTGAGCTGGCAACCCGACCCCGTAAGTAACTACCACAAAAACGACGGATATACCTTCAGGGTGGAGTGTATCCGTCCCCTGATGTGCCGGGTGGCATGTAGACAGACTCATCTTCAGTCTAGACCAGCGTTATTTGTTGATAAAAGTTAGAATGGAAACAGATTTGATATCTTACACACACGTGTGTATGTAATGAACACTGCCACGTCTGTGTGTTTGACACAGAACAAGATTTACATTTAGGCATTTGGCAGACGCTCTTATCCAGAGTGACATTTTTATCTCATTACACATCTGATCAGTTGAGGGTTAAGGGCCTTGCTCAAGCGCCCAGCAGTGGCAACTTGGTGGATGTGGGTTTTGAACCTGGGATCTTCTGAACCGTAGTCTAATGCCTTAACCACTGAGCTACCGCTGACCCCGATAGCTGTGTATGAGCAGAATGAGGGTGAATCGCTGACACTTTTAGTGAGGATTGATCGTTCAGTATCTGGAATTGTGCAATGCATTCTAATAGTTTAGCCAAAAACAAAAGGTTGTGATTCAGCCTGTTTTAATGTTGTTCATTGTTTTTCAAGATGATGATACAGAATTTATTTTATGACATAAAATGTGTTTTATATATATATATATATATATATATAAAGTCCATCTTGGTCTGAAACAGGAGAGTTTCACAAGTCACCTACATATGTTGAAACGGGGTGCCAATAGTTTTGAATAGACTGCAAATCGGTGGTGTGCCAATACTTTTGAGACAAGTGTTTTGTAAAGGAGTCGTACTACTACTACCACCACTACGCGTTAGAATAAAACTATGCAACATCCACATAAAAAAAAAAAATCAATTTAAATAATTAATTAAAGCTACACAATTGTGCATGTTCTGTCGTAAATACTGCCGTAAAGCGGAGTGGATTTTTTTTTTTTTTTAAAGACACCGACCGTTTTCGGTGTAACAGCGCATCTCTATGGAGACCCAATTCCCGCGAGAAAAGGTTTTTTTAGGCAACATTGCATTCGGGAGCGCGAGACGGAGTTTGGAAAAGTGGGCGGTGCAACCAGAAGTCAGGCGAATCCATTGGGGAAAGTCTAAAGGGGGCGGGGAGTCCATGTTTCCGACGGCAGGACTGAATAGCTGGAATTCCATTTCCGTTCCAGGGATTTTTCACAAATCCTACGAGAGCGACAGGAAGAGACCGAGAGATTTAAAACGAGTTTTGGTTGTTTTGTTGTTGTTCTTTTAGACGCACCGTGGAATGATGGCGTCCTCTCCGCAGAAGTCTCCGACCTCCCCGACTCCTCTGTCCCCGAGCTTCAGGAAGAAAGATGAGACTTTCCTCGGAAAACTCGGAGGAACTTTGGTTAGAAGGAAAAAGGCAAAAGAAGGTAAAAAAAAAAAAAAAATTTTGAACTGTAAAAAAAAAAAAAAAAAAACAACTAACTAACTAACTAGTCGGTTCAGCTCCAGACTGGGTTCCTCCCTACAGTGGGTTCAGTGTTTAGAGTCCTGGAGCTGAGACACAGCGAGTACAGACTTGTTCCTGTCTTCATTAACATCACATTAAACACACCAGAAACACAACCTGCAGATACACACATGAAATAAAGTCTAAAATCAAACACTACAACAGTTTACTTATTATGGTGTCGGTGCTAAAAAGTCTCTCACCTACAGTAGATGAAAAAGTGAATTTTCAGACAGGATCATAAAACACCATTTTTTAAATAATACTTAAAGCTTCTTATCTCCAGATCCATGCTTTGTTTTTTTAATTTTTTTGTAAATATGCTACACATTTATATTTTTATCAGATAAAAAGAAACACATTTGCTGTTACATTACAGTTTCACACCCTTTTATGTCTGTAGTGTCAGTTACTTTTAAAAATTCAACTCTTTCAACGGTCTTAACTGTCATTCAGATGAAACTTTCACATGAAAAGACATAAACCTGAAAAAGTTTATTGTAAGTGTATAATGCAAAATTAAGATATTGCAACATTAATCTGACACGGTTACGGACACTACAGATGCTACAGACTTCCCTCCATTTGTTTTGGAAAAAAAATCCTTAATTTTGTACGAAATGCTTTAATTTAAGCAAAAAATTTTTTTTACATTTTAATTAAGGATTTTTTTCCAAAACAAATGGAGGGAAGTCTGTAGCATCTAGAAGGTTACAGCAATTTTAGTATCAATACTCGTTAAGAAATATGAATAATTTAAATTTTTTTATTATTATTGCTAAAAGTGAGAGTATAACGCCATTTTGGGGCCACAAATCATCTCTTAAAACAGCTGAAGTTAGCAACTTGACATTTTTAGTGAAACAAGATCAGTCACTTCCATGTTGCATAAACTTCAGAATTAGCTTCTTTGGCTCACACATTTTCTGTACTTTATGTATAACAAAAAAAAAAACAATACTGTTTTTATTATACATATACATCACCACTAACAATACTAATAACATTTATTATTGTTGCTGCTGAACCTGACACACTGGAGAGCAACTAATTGCTGTAATACAGTAGGTGGATGGATGAATGTCTTTGGGTGGGTGGGTATGTGGGGAGTGAATGAATGAGTGGATGGATGGATGGATGAAATAATGGGTAAACACATGGATGAGCAGGTAGTGAATGAATGAGTGAAGGGATAGGTTGGGGAAAAAAACAGATCAGACAGTGACTGGTTAGAATCTTGGATGAATCGACAGATGGGCGAATGGACGGATGGGTAGGTAGACGAATAAAGAGAAGGACAACAAATGCGAAGATGGATGGACATACCAATGGATGGACGACAGGATGCATGATAACAAACAGACATGACGTCACCTGTGACCATTAAGAGCTACTGATAGAGGTGGAAGGATAGAGCGATAATTACAAATGTGTACTGTTCCTCGCTGAATGAACAGATGGACGTGTAGGTGCTGACTGGACAAGTGGATGGATGAACGAATAGATGTGTAGGTAGTGAGTGAACAGGTGGACAGCTGGAAAGAGAAAGATGACTGGATGGAGAGGTAGATGGATGGACAGACCTTCAAATGTATGTCTTGAAAAAACCAACAGATAGATGGACAGACAAGCGAACAGACAAATGAATGGCTGGATGGACAAGACTGATGGATGGACAGAAGTGACGTCACCTGTGACCATTAAGAGCGACGGATACAGGTGGAATTACATGTGTACGTTAATTCAGGGAACTACACAACAGCGTGCTGCAACAGAGAACATCTTTACCAAAAACAAGGCCAAACTCATTACACAGTTTCCATGATAACCAATGATTTTGGAGAATATTCTCAGCACTCGCAGCGTTCTCAGCGTTCATCCATCACTCGATACGATATCACGATACCCCGGTGCCGATTCGATGTGTGTTTCATATGATTCGTTATGAATTTTTTGGGAATTTCCTTACTAAAAAAAAAAAAATTGCCAACGTGTGAGTAGTTTAGAGAGCACCACCTGTAGGCACATTAAGGAACTGCAACTGTTTACCAACTCAAACGCAAACATAGAAATTGATTTTCGCCACGCAAAAGAATCACGCTCCCTCACTGAATTTTTTTTTTCCTTTATATTTTTTTTCTTCCCCCTCCATCTCTACTGCACATGCTGTCAATCATCTGCTTCATAGAGAAAGTGAGGGTGCCGAGGGTGCCAATACTTTAATTTTAAACCGAAAGCTGAGCATAAAACCTGTAGATGATGTCAACCTGGAACAAAATAAATTTTAATGGTTGAATATCAAACGTCGATGTATCTGATGAGTAGTGCACTCAGTAACTTAGGGTACGTTACACACTATGTAGTGAACAAGCGCCATGCATCACTACACTGTAAAGCCGTTTTTACTTTGTGTGCTGTTCTGCTTTAAACACTTTCGCGAATCATCTCGAGTATGGGCTCCAGCACACTCATGAGAAGTGTAAGGAGTGTTTGCGGTGTGTGTCGTAACCATGTAGGGTAAAGCTGAGCGTACTCTACAGACGATGATTCAGAGCTCAGGCTTTACAGAGAACAGCTGTTCATTTACACCGCTCCTGTGTACAGCTTTAAGGAAACGTCTAATCGAGCAACGTGTTCAGAAATCATCTGGAGAATCCCAGACTTTTAGGAGGCACGCTTAAAAATAAATAAATAAATAAATAAATAGTGTATATAGAGTGTAAGGTATAAAAAAAATTTTTTGGCATTCTTTAACCATCCAGAAGACAGAGACAGAGTAGCTGAGAAGTCAGGAATCATTAAGACAACATTACAAATATATGCACTTAAAGGAGTCGCTGATTAAATTAGAGAAATGTTGCTGATATTTAGGGTGTTTTCACCCTTGGCACGATGTGATTTGAGCAAACCTGCCCAGGAACGATTGGCTTCGCCTCCCTTCTCTCCGCTCCCTCGCTGGACAGCATTCACGTCGTCTTGGCTCTCCGTACTCGGGTCCGTACTCAGGATTATCCCGTGCTACATGCGGAGATTTCGGAGGAGACGGACAGCACAAACAAAGTCGCACCGATTCGATCCGTGGCCCGAGTACGCCGTATCGTTTTCTCGAGACTACCTTTTAGAGCGGACACGGGTACGGTTCCCGAATGCGGAACGATTGTGTTCACACTGATTAAAAAAACGAACCTGTCAAGTGTTCTCGTAAACAATCCAGGGTACGTTTATTTCCGATCAGTAGTCCAGTGCCTTAACTACTAAGCTACCCATGGCGCTAATGTAAAAACGTTTTTTATTAATTACTAAGTATAATCTAATCTGTTGTATTTTCTCAGCCACTGTATCATGTTTTTTTTGTTTTTTTTTTTTTTGTGATTTTGAAAACATTTTTTTCAGCTCCGCCCTGTCGATGTAACTATGAAAGCCGCAACAACGTCTGTTTGTTGTAGCTGCTAAAGGAATGTTTATTTTTTTATTATTATTATTTCTCGGATTTGTGGTTATTTTATAAAATTTGCTACAATATTTTATTACAATACGGTCACACAGCTGCTCGAGTTGTTGGACGTCACTCTGTCGTCATGACAACAACTCGCCCCTCACCTTCTTCTCCCAGTCTCCCAGTCTCAGAGCAAACTTTTTGTTAATGGTGTTGATTGCGAGGATGTCGTGCTCACCAGGACGGGGTCTTGCGATCCAGCACAGGATGTTCGCTCCGTAGACATCACTATTGGAGGAGGGGTGTGCAGGAATGCATGCTGGGTAGTGGCGGGGGTGAAGGGCACACGGCACGGTGTTACTGGCAGGAAGCTGCTGTCAACACCGGGCTTAAAATAGTGACACTAATAACGCGGAGAGCTGCTTCTGTTGGAGTAATGGAGTGAAGCTCATTTACTGTGAAGTAGGCGAATGAGAAGGGCGTGGCATTTCTAAAAATATTGATTTTGAGGAGTTACACACACACACACACACACACACACACACTCGCATGAATGGGTGTTTTTAAAATGATGATTGTTCAAGTTTTTATGTAAGAACGATATAAGATCCTGCTACATTTCCTTGTCGTTCAGTTTATTGATCGTCCAGTCCTAAAATCTAACCAAGAAATATCTCAGTCTGAGTAATATTTTATATTTGTTTATTCTTCATTTTGACGAAAGACAACAGTTCATGCTAGGTCGAACTAGCGAATATTATTTCTTATTATTTTCCTAATAGATGAAATGTTGTGCTTTTGCTGTAAATAAACAAATTAATAAACCGTAAAACCGGTAACAAACAAGTAAACAGTATGACCGGATCTGTCTTCAGTTCGGTAAAGTTAGCAAAGCTAGAAAAAAGAATTTAGCTATCATCGTTTGTAAGGTTTTTCACGCTTCTTGTTGTTCCCTGTGCTCCCAAAACCCATCCATTCTTAATACAAGGCAAAAAATAAATAAAATGTACATTTTAACAAAATCAATATTAGGGGTGTTAATGGTTAATCATGTACACTTAACGTAACGAGGTAAAAAGTGTTTTATAATGTTTGTTTTGCATAGTATTTCTCACATGTCTATTAACGATTAATTTCAGCTCAGGTGTTCGACTTGATTTTTTACAGACTTATTGTTTTGTTTTTTTATTCTGTTTGATTTAATGTATTTCTGCCTTCATTAATTTGACATATTATTATTATTATTATTATTATTATTATTATTTTGATCGAGCCAAATCAAATTTAAACTGAGGAAGTTATCATTAATTATTAACGATGAATCAATTGATTATTGATATCAGAAAAATGCACAAAATTAAGGGTAGAAAATGTGAATATTTGTAATGAGTGTACAACTTCTAAATAATAATAATAATAATAATAATTGAAGCCTTGCCCGATTTTATGCTGATACAGTGTTTGCTCGGGGCAGGATGGATTGTGCCCACATGTTATATGTTCTACACAGTACTATGCAAAAGTCTATTTTCTTGTTTTATATTTTGTTTTATATACGGAAATGGGGACAGAATAAATCCTGTCAGATATTAAGCGCTATTGAGTTATAGCATTAATGTTTAATTCTTTTCTTCTCGTGTGTGTCCTGTAGTGTCGGAGCTGCAGGAGGAGGGCATGAACGCCATAAACCTGCCCCTGAGCCCCACCCCGTATGAGCTGCACCCAGAGGACACCATGCTGGGTACGTCTCCTCACTCGGGTTCTCCAGTCTTACATTTAAACACATCAGATCATTATAGCCGAGGTTTTATGACAAGAATAAATAATAAATATTACACTAGTATGTTCTTGTTGTAATGCGCTATGGTTTCTAGTACGTCCTCCAGGTGTGTATTACGCTGCTCTTCAATGGATGTGTCTGAGAGAGCGCAGGCTTTAGCCTTCACCCTTTCTGATTGGTAGCTGTTGTGTGACAAAGTAGAGAGAGCAGACAGGCTGGTGAGGGGAATTGACCATAACCAAAAGTAAAGTAGTAGCAGGAGGCCCAGTTCCTTGTGGTCTGTCTCCTGACTTGGGGAAATGATCAAGAGCAACATGCGCACGTGTAACATTCTTTATTTATGCAACTTTCTTCAAACAGAGGAGAACGAGGTTCGCACCATGGTGGACCCCAACTCCAAAAACAACAGCAAACTGCAGGACCTGATGAAGGTAAGGATGAGGAGCAGCTGGGAGTGTTCTCAGTCATATTCATCATCGAGCTTCACTGTCTAAGGCTACGTTCACATCGACAGCTTGAAGTGACTCAAATCTGATTTAAAAAAAAATAAATTTTAGGGCTGTGTGAATGCACAAATGAGATATGGTTGGGGGAAAATTTTGGGTTTATTATCTCAATAACTTTTTTACAGAATTTTTGTACATTAACATAATAAAGAAATTTAATTAAAGAGAATTGGGATGCACAGGATTAAAAAAAGAGGATGAGGAAAAAAAGTAAAAAATACGCATGAGGACACAAATATTGAATGACACAAAAAAAAAAAAAAAAAAAGTGGCTTGTAATGTGAACGTAGCCTAAGGATGCTGTTTCACTCAGGTGCTTATCGACTGGATCAACGACGTGCTGGTCGGGGAGCGGATCATCGTCAAGGACCTGGCAGAGGATCTGTACGATGGACAGGTTCTGCAGAAGCTCTTCGGTGAGGATCTTTAGTACCTTAGAAGTGAGCTTCAACGCTGCCGTGATGATCAGTTCAGGTTCCTTTAAGTGTAAAGAAGCGGTTTGTAAATTCCAGGCCCTCTGCAGGCTGCCTCGTGTATTACAGTTAAGATGAAACTTAAATGAGAAACTAAAAGGGAAAAAGCTGAACAGCAGTATAAATAAATATTTAAACATAAATTGACTTCATACAGTGAACGGCCTCGTGTGCTCTCACACACCCTGATTTATTTATCGATTCCGCATGAAGTAAGTCGAATTAAAAAAAAAACAAAAAAGGGAATTGTGTGTGTGTGTGTGTGTGTGTGTCCTGCTTCAGCTGTTTTCCGTTCATTTGCACAAATCATTCATCCTGAAAATGATTGAACAAATACAACAACAACATATTGTTAGCACCAAAATTATTGGCACCCTTGGTCAGTAAAAAGAGTACTGTGGTTGGGGGAAAATGTTTGGTTTATTATCTCAATCTTTATAACTTTTTATTATCTCTAACTTTTTTACAGAATTTTTGTACATTCTGTACAATAACGTAATAAAGAAATTTAATTAAAGACAATTGGGATGCACAGGATAAAATAAAAGAGGATGAGGGGAAAAAGTAGAAAAATAAGCATGAGGACACAAATATTGAATAAACGTAAACATTATATATAAAATAAGCAGAAAAGAAAATATATATACACAAACACACAGAGTCAGCAGAAAATTTATACACACTCCAGAAACAGAAAAACTTATTAAGTTACTATATACTTTCTAAATGTATTGATATATAACGCTAATATTATTAATATTGTATTAATATAATACACATCATACTATTTTCCTTTTCCTGTGTTTACATTTTTTGGCTGACTTTGTAAATATGTGTTTAGAATATTAACGTGATATTGTGATCAGGTTGGTTTTTTTTGTTTGTTTGTTTGTTTACTTAGAATTAATCGACTTTTGTAGAATGTTTGATTTCTCTCATACTGTTGGTATAAGCTTAAACTTCAATAATTCCTCGCAGTCGCTCTTCACACACATTCTCTGTCCTCCTCGTTCTTCATCATCTGTATCTGGTCCTGCAGAGAAGCTGGAGGGAGAGAAGCTGAACGTGGCGGAGGTGACGCAGTCAGAGATCGCTCAGAAGCAGAAGCTCCAGACGGTCCTCGAGCGCATCAACGAGGTTCTCAAAGTCCCGAGCAGGAACACCAAGTGGAACGTCGACTGTAAGTTTGTGGGAACGTGAAGACGATCGCTCTGAGCACACTGCACTAAAGCTATAGCTGTGAGTGATCTAGTAAAGTCGTCTCTGTTCTCTGTTGATGATTTAGCTGTTCATGCTAAGAGCATGGTGGCCATCCTGCAACTCCTGGTGGCGCTGTCTCAGCACTTCAGAGCTCCGATCCGCCTGCCCGAGCACGTCTCCATTCAGGTGGTGGTGGTTCAGGTACGCAACCTCGAGAAAGTGTGGGATATCTGTTCGAATTTTATTTAATCTGGCAACATTATAGATAGATAGATAGATAGATACTGACTGACTGACTGACTGACTTACATACTAACTTACTTACTGACTTACTCACTTACTGACTTAATTACCGACTTTTATACTTACTTGACTGACTGACTTACATACTGAATCACTTACAGTACATATTGACCCACTTACTTACTGACACGCGGACTGACGTACTCGCGGACTTACTTATTGACATACTTAAGTCAGTAAGTAAGTCAGTCAGTAAACAAGTAAGTCAGTCGGTAAGCCAATCAGTAAGTCAGTACATAAATCAATACGCAAGTCAGTATGTAAGTAAATCTGTAAGTCAGTAAGTACGTAGGTCAGTCAGTTAATCAGTAAGTAATTACATATTGACTTACGTACTGACTTACTCACTTAATTACCTACTTGCTTACCGACTAACTTACATACTGACCTTGTGACTTACTTACATACTGACTTACATATTGACTTACTTACTGACTTAATTACTGACTGACTAACCTACTGTACTTGCTTACTGACTTACTTACATCCTGACTTACTTACATACTGACTTACTCACTTACTGACTTAATTACTGACTTATTGACTGACTTATGGGCTTACTTACGGATTAACTGACTGACCTACATACTTACTGACTTACATACTGACTTACTTACTTTCTGTCTTTTTTTCTTTCTTTGATCCCGAGGGAAATTCCAGATGTTAGGCAGCAGTAGAGACAGTAACACACAGGGTGTAGATGTGATTGCACACTGTATATCTTACATATAGTCAGTTTACACAGGGTAAATGTGAGAACTGACCAGGGGTTACTAGTGCAATGCTAAAATAAGGAATATTTCAGCTACAGTATTTCAGCTGGAGTGTTATCCAAAACTCTTTGCAAGAGCTCTGATGCGTGTATTGGGTTGTTAAAGAAATGGTAACATATGGGACCTTAAACAGTCCGCGTGTCTGTGACACTATGTGGACACTGCAGTACACACACATCATATGAGTCACACCTCATAAACAGCTAACATTATAAAAATTACTCACATCACGTGCCAACTTTTTTACTCTTGTGTTCGTGTCTCTGGTTAGAGAGACACGTGTCCCGTCCCAGCTCCGCCTTTTCGGCTGCATCGAGCAGGATGTGACCTCCTGAGCGCGATAAGTGATCAGCGATGCACACTTCTACACACTGCGTTTCTCATCAGTTGCAGTAAACGATCTATACGTTGTTAGTGAACTTGTGTAACGGACACAGTGTGTTATGTTGTGTACATGACACATGAGTTCTAGTTCTACTTCTAGTCTGTAACTTTTTATTTCATGTTTATTTCTGCCCGAGTGACCGGGTGTCGTCCACAGGGTGACACGTTTATGAGACGATCCAGATGTTTCCTGTCTAACCTCAGTGCTTCATTCGGTAATGAGTGTGTGCATGTGTGTGTTTTTCCTGTCAGAAACGGGAGGGAATCCTGCAGTCTCGTCAGATTCAGGAGGAAATCACGGGCAACACAGAGTGAGTCTTTCAGCTTCACTACGCTTGTGTTATTGCACACTTTAATGCCATCCTCATCCTTCAGAGTGTGTGTGTGTGTGTGTGTGTTTTGGGGTGGGGTGGGGTGGGGGGGGGTGATTAGAAGAGGTTTCTACACACACTGATCAATAAATTGTGAATGAGAGACTAAAGTCATGTTACATTAAATATGGAATTAAACACTTTTGTTCGTACTGTTATAGGAAACTAATCAACATTAGGAAAGTAATCAACAACTGATCACTTACACTATAACTAAAAATATTCCTTCTCTCTTTTTTTCTCTCTCTTGAAGTTAATTAGCAAAAAAAATAATAATTTTAGCTTTTCAAGAAGTTTTTTTTTGTTTGTTTTTTTTTGCATTATGATTTTATTCTCCTCTTTTTTTTGCTGTCTTACAGGGCGTTATCCGGCAGACATGGTACGTTTAATGTGAATTTATAAACTTCAATGATTTCAGTCACTTTTTTTGCATTGTTAAAGGAAATTCTGTAAAAGAATTCTGTCGGTCAAAACATAAAGCAAAACCTAGGTGTAGTGTCAGTTACCTTTTTGAATTCAAATCTTTCAACAATCTTAACTGTCATTCAGATGAAACTTGGCCGAATTAGATTTCACATGAAAAGACACAAACCTAAAAAAGTGTATTATAAGTGTAAAATGCAAAATTGTTAAGATATTGCAACATGAATTTGACACGGTTACGGACACTACAGATTTGTTTGGGGGGAGAAATCCTTAATTTTGCACAAAATACTTTAATCTAAGCAACAATTTTTACCGGTCTTATTCTTCTAGAAGCTTACACCAATTTTAGTATCAAAATATGCATAACTTACATTTAAATTTGCTGTTTAAAGCGAGACAGTATAACGCTGAAAAATGGCCATTTTTGGGACATGTATAAAATCATCTTTCCAAAAACGGTTGAAGTTAGCAACTTGAAATTTTTAGGGAAGCAAGATCAGTCACTTCCATGTTGCATAAACTTCAGAAGTAGCTTCTTTGGCACACACACATTTTCTATATTATATGTATAACATAAGAAAAATAAAATCAGCATTAATACTGTGTTTTGGATCAAAGAACAAAATAAATAAACACACACTTGCTGCAATATTATCCAGCTGCTTTAGTATTTTTACAAACAAGTGCTATTTTTTTTATTTTTACTTAAGTAGAAAGATCAAAGGGAGGCTTTAACTTTTACTCGAGTACATTTTGCCTGTTTATTTGTACTTTTACTTCTGTAAATTGCCAGTACAGAATCTAACACTGACACTGAGTATCGTTTCGGTCCTACTGTATCTCCCTCTATATATACGTAGGTGTTTCTTAAAAATAAACTTCTCTCTCTCTCTCTGTAGAGCGCGACGCGTTCGACACTCTGTTCGATCACGCCCCTGACAAACTCAGCGTGGTGAAGAAGGTAAACCCTCCCACACGTTCGTTTTGTAAATCGATGCCCAGAAACCCATTCTGATTTCACTGAGCTGATTTCTGTACAGACTCTCATCACGTTCGTCAACAAACACCTGAACAAGCTGAACCTGGAGGTGGCCGAGCTGGACACACAGGTACTGAGATCAGACTACGCAGAAGTCATCTCACACACACTTTGACACACTCACTGTTTCAATATTCACTCTTTTACACTAAGCATAATCGAAATGATTCGGACACCGATTCGTTTATCTTAGTGACTTGTCCATGAAGACAATACAAGAATTCTATTGTATATGCGTGTTAAAGGCGTATAAGACTCACTTTGTCGGACTTAAGAACAAATCGGACTTACGAACGTGCTCCCGGAACGGAACTAGTTCATAAGTCGGGGACTACCTATATATAAAATATATGCGTGTGTTTATGTATTCAGTTTGCAGATGGAGTGTACCTGGTGCTTCTGATGGGACTCCTGGAGGGATACTTCATAGCGCTCTACAATTTCTTCCTCACTCCTGAAAACTTTGAGCAAAAGGTGTGAATTTGTGTAACTGCATTTCAATGAGAAGAGGGCGATCAAAAAAACCAATCCATTATGATAAATAAGAGTAGCCTTGGATTGGGAGAAAAGTTGAGGAAGCGTTGGCGTGTGTCTGCACGAGTCACTTATATCCTTTTAGTCGTCATTTCATTCTTGTCAGCTCTGCCTTATATGGAGTGTTGTGGCCGTGGCTAAATGTACTGTGAACATGCTTGGTAATTAATAACTGATCTGTTTTCTTTCTTTTTTTTTTTATTGTACCTTTCTAGTTTTATTTTTGTAACTTCTGTAACCTATGACTTTAGATTACGTGTGTATGATGCGGTGCAGTGTTGCATCTCTCTCTCTCTTTGTCTCTCTCTCTCTCTCTCTGGGACACGGTGCTGTCCCGAGGCCCGGCCTCAGTGCCAGCGTGTCCGGGTTCGCATCCAGCACGCCGCGCCAAGAGCGCACCGAGCAGCAGGGCACGGCTCTAATCTGCCTCTGCACAGCAAATGGAAGAGTGACACAGAGATTAGCGTCCAGCTGGAGACGGAGAGAATGTGAGACAGTACATTTTAAAGGACAAGTCAAGAGAGGAATCCAGTGGAAATAAACAAGCCTAAAGGCACGCAATGATTTACAGGAGAAATTTTTTAATAGAAATTTACTGTCGCGTCATTTTTACTAACCACAGTCAAGTCTGGTTGACTTTGAATTTCGGAGACATCATGAGCACTCGTCTGAGGTCAAACTTGACCTGATTGGACGGACACCAGGACGGATTGCGCAGACACCAGGGATGTGCATGTGAGAAACATGTTTGAGGATCAGCAAGAGATTTCACAGGGACGGCGAAGATGTAAAAAACTAACAAAAAAACTCGTGTACAGGTGTAATTTTCCTTCATAGCTTTTGTATTAGAATGATTACATGCTGCAATTTTTCCTTCCACCAGATGGTGGCAGCAGACTGTGTTACCTGCAGTTAGCTAAACAAAAGAAGAGGTGATTTCAAAAGAGCTAGAAGTAAAAACACTTTTTTCGAGAGCATTAGATGTCTATCAAGAATCTGTTTCAGTAATTAAGGGATTTAATGTCATGAGACATTATTAAAAAAATTTTTGTCATTGTGAAAATATTCAGAGGACGTTAGCAGAGAAGCTGAAGTGTTAAGGGCGCAGAACATGACTAGAGCTATTAAGCCGTGATTGATTGATTGATCCAGTCTCACTGATTCACTGACTTGAATTTTTTTTGTGAGTGATCTGGGTCTGTGTCGATTTCGTTGTGCTGTGTCTCTTTTCCAGGTCCATAACGTATCCTTCGCCTTCGAGCTGATGCAGGATGGAGGGCTGGAGAGACCCAAACCCAGGCCAGAGGGTAAACCCAGACCTCTCATTCAGTCATTAAATGTTCACCATTACTGAGACTCGTGAGTAACTATTCATAGCTGGGAGTCTAAAGAGCTGATTGGTCACACTGTCCTTGAGGGAGGGATGCCATGCTTTCACTCCCACATTAATCATAGCGACACTGACCATTCACAGGCTTCTGTAATCTCACGCAAGCAGAAGGGATGGATAGCGCTTTCCTCCGAGTTGACACAACAACGGGTCACAAAACCCAACATTTCTCGAAACAAAAAAAAAACGTTTCCGTTTGTTTTTACGAACAAAATTTTTTTAAAAATACAACAACGTTTATGAACATTTCTTTTGAAATACGTTTACGAACAAACATTTTTTTGGAAACACAACAACGTTTTACGAACAAACGTTCTTTTTGAAACACAACGACGCTTTACGAACAAACGTTCTTTTTGAAACACAACGACGCTTT
>JAQQZS010000002.1:28176742-28188741 GCA_030068045.1 Platyallabes tihoni
ATATATTGTGCAATTTACTGTAAAGTGCCGCTTATCATTTGTGATGTATAAAGGGTAGGCATAATAAGCGGGGCTTCCTTCGGCCTACACCTTTTTCAGTGTTGAACTGAAATAAATTAATCAAATCAAATCAAGTTGCTACTGGTTGGCCCTTGAGCAAGGCCCTTAACCCTCAACTGCTCAGATGTATAATGAGAGAAAAACGTGAGTCCCTCTGAATAAGGGCGTCTGACAAATGTCCTAAACGTAAAAGGTGAAGAAACTGGTTTGGCGGTGACACAGACACACCAGCGCACGAGTACACTGTAAATGCTCAGCCACTTATGAAGCCTACATTCATACTGTATAACTCAGGCTTTAGTTTTGACACCAGTTGCTAAGTTTATTCACTCATCCCATGACCTGCAGGTTCCACCTATTAGATGTTATAATGTTTTTTTCCCCCCACAATAACAGAAGAAGACAATACTTGGAGGGTAACTGCTTATGATGCACAATAATGAAATTACAGTAAGTCATAACGATAACGCCCAGCTGTACAGTGGAAACGACAGTAAGTATTCAAGCACGTTCAACTTTCACCCCTTCTGAAACGAAGCCCTGGTTCTCCTTTGTTCATCTTCAATACGTCTGAGCAAATCTTAACGTAATATTAGAGCTAACTGAGGAGTGGCGGTGTGTATACAGTACAGCTGCAAATTCCACAATCAGAGTCTTAAATCAAATGCTTTATAATAAATCCTGACGTGAATGCAAGGGTTTATCCAGAGGGCAGTCTCGGACCCGTTAATCAAGCGCACATCTCTTTGTTCTTCATAGATGTTTAGGTATATAATACATGCAGAGCTAATTTCTTTTTATTTTATTTTATTTTTTTTTTATGGCATATTGGACTCCTGAGTGGTGAAGCAAACATTCTGTTGATGCCACAGCCTTCCATGGCTGGGAGTCTTTGGGGTGGGAGGGGCATACTCATTCTGCCCGTCAATCACAATGTCACTAGCCAATCGCAGATAGATAGTGCTTTTATTAAAGTGTTCTGTTGTCCTGTGATGCAGCATGAACAGCAGATCGAAAAGATTTACTGAGCATAACACATATACCGTAGGCACTACAATGGCGTTATGTTATATGCTGCAGAAGAGCGCCGTTCGAGTCAAACCGGGACTTTTGATTAGAGTAAAAACTACTTAATTTCATTTTCTGAGGATGCCAGAGCCACGATCGGACTGCCTGCTTCAATCTGAAACGCCGGCCTCCCAGGAACTCCTGTACCAGCCCAAACATGTGGAAATGGCTTGGAGCGAGGTCAGGACTGTACGGGGGATGTGGGGTTAACTCCCAGCCGAGTTCCTGTAACGTGCAAGTGGTGTTGGTGAATGATTATGTCTTCAGTTCCCACAGACGGATGCGCTTCTTCTGCAAGTTGGTCAAAAGTTATCCATCGATTTTCAAGGATCGAGCTTTCCCACTCGCTGAATGTTCATGGGAACAACTACAGTGGGCTCCGAGCCACCTCAGTCGAGATCGGCTTCTTTAAAATGTTTTCTAATGCGTTACTGTGTCTCATCAGCGTACTGCGCTTGAAGTCTTCTGTAAATGTCAAGTCTCGATTTGACTCGAAAGAAAACGAGTATAATGAACGAGAGGTCAGTGAACTTTTAATCTTACTGTATGCTGGATGTGCTGCATATTAAAGACTGCAAATGTTTGTAAAAATATGTCAGTGACGAGAAGCATTTACAGTGGTTAAACAAATAAAAACTACTTTCAGTCATTTAGATCATGAATGAGTGTGTGTACAGTTCTCACAGACTGATGCGTCCTGGCGATGAGTTTTCTGTCGATATTCAAGGATCCAGACGGAGCCACCTCAACCCAGGATCGACATTCCTGGACATGACGCCTTCTTTAAAACATTTGCACCGTTCAGATGTTTCACTGCGGCTAAGTGTCTCGTCACCATCCTGTGATGAGAAATTTATCAGAAATTCGATGTTGGAAGGTCCGACTCCAGCCCTGTTCAAATCCTGAATCAAACCAAGTACAAGAACTGTTTATTTTATGTTGCAGGTAACTTTTTTTTTTTGTTTGTTTTTTTGACGCGTCTTTAAAATATTCCATCCGAGTGCAGAAAGCAGCTGCAGTGTAAGACAGCAGTTCACAGTTTATATCCCGGGGACTCGCGGCTCTGAAAAGTTGCGTTTTTCATCTTCCAACACATCCGCTTTCGAGACGTCTGCTAATTATCAAGGCGTCTGTAAGTTGAAGCATGTGTTTTTGAACTGAGAAACACATCCGAAGCAGCGGAGTCGGACGCCTGAAGCCTGAGGAAATCATCAACGTTTTGATCCGATGATAACGAACAAAGGCGAATAAATTTCCAAAATGTCCAGATCTCTTTTTAAAATCTCTCTCTCTCTCTTTTTAAAATACTTCTTCTTATCTTAATCTGGGGATATCACAGTTCCCTTTAGCGCCGGGTCTTGGGCGAAGGCCCGGGTTTGTGTTTGTACTCCTCCACAGTGTGTAGGTTTTTTTTTCATTGTTTGTTCCCCCCCCCCCCCCTCGTACCTTGCTGTAGTGAGTGTCATCACTTATAACCGTGAGGGGTGGAGCTGATCTCTCCGTGTACCTGATACGGCGTCAGGCCCAGAGTCGTGCCAGCTCCGGAGCCTCACAGCCTGTAACCGTTAGCTAACCGCGACCGTCACTCACAAATGCAGAGTTCGTTCTCTCTGTCTTTCTTTTCTTTTCTCCTCATTTCGTGCACTGCCTGCTGCTTTCCTCCATTCCTGTAACCTGCATGCAGCCTTTTGTCCTCGAGTCGGGAACGCGCGTCAGGAGGATGTTTCCGCCCACGTCGGGGTTTTGGGGGGGTGGGGGTGGGGGCGTTTATTTTTGTCGAATTTACAATACGAAAATAGCGCCCTCTTGTTTTCCAGAGTGATTAACCCCGGCAGAGAGAGCACATGCATTAATTAGATTTGACAGTCGCCTACTGAGGCCGATAAAAGACTGATTTAATCTTCCAATCAAGAACTGAACCGCCCTCAAAGGAGCCTCAACCGGGCCACGACAGATCCTGTATAAAAAAAAAAAAAAAAGTCTTGCAGAATGCAAGTATTCAGTTTTGTTGGGTGGAACTGAAGCATAATGGAGATTTTAGTCAATGATCAGGTTACAGTCATACTGAAGAAACATGCGTTCCAATGACAATCTCTTTGATTATAACAGCCGTTTGTTTATACAAGCCTAGCCTGTGATGAAATTTCTGCGGAATGAAGATGTAAAACTAACAGTCGTTCCCGGGAACTTTCAGCGAGTGGAACATCTCATCCTCGAAAACGACGGATAACTCGTCGCCAAGTTTCTGGAGAAAGAGACGCATCTGTCTGTGTGAACTGTACACGGAATCGTACACCAGCACCACTCGCAGGTTACAGGAACTGGGCTGGGAGTTATCGCCAGATCCCCAGTACAGTCCAAGCCATTTCAACATGTTTGGGTTTTTAAAGGAGTTCCTGGGAGGCCGGGGTTTCAGACGTGAAGCAGGCAGCACTAGTGAAACACTGTTGTAAGTGCATTAGCCTACAGTAGTAGTGGATTATATAGAGAAGTAAAGGCAGTTCTATTCTTCTGCCCAATCAAAAGTCCTGCTTTGATTTGAACACCCCTGTTCATGTTATACCTCTTGGAGGACGGAAATGAGTCATGACACCAAAACAACTGTTCTTTTTTGAACAAGTCTATTTTTTAAGAATTACAAAGAAATGAGATCCAGGACAGGGTGTGTAAAGAAGGAAGGGTGTGTTTTTAAAAAAGAAAAAAGTTTATCCAGATGTTTTGACCTGACCCTACTGTATGAAATACTCTGAAGATAATTAAGGGGCGTTTTCACATTAGGGACCCCGTGTCGTTTCTGAGAACACGCGACCCTAAAGTCTGGTTCAGTTCAATCAGGGGGAACACAAGCGTTCCAGGCTTCAGGATCCGTGTCCGAGCGTGCGGGAAAAGGTGGTGTCGAGCACGGTACAGGGTGCGAGTCGTACCTGAAAGCAGATGTAGATCAGTGCCGTCTGTCAGCTCTGAAATCTCTGTGTGCGCATAGCAGGCGCTGATCTCATCCTCTGACCTACATAGACATAGCAGATAAAGCAGGAAGGTACGCGAGAGCACTGCTTTAGACATTTTGTCCGAAATATCAATGATATTAGGTATAGCGTGAAGATTGACCTCCTCGTTCTCTTCTACTCTTTGTGTTTAATGGCAGCCCGCAAACCAACTGGGCGCATAAAACACGCAGGTGCACCCGAGTACGGATAATAATAATAATAATAATAATAATGCGAACGCGGGTCAGTGGGGGAGTGGAGATTGGGTGGTGGTGGGGGGGTGTAATTGTTGTTTCAGGGTACGGCACAAAATCAATCGTGTTTCGTGTGAAGGTGTCCTGAGACTTAATGGCGGTCTGGGTCATCAATTCTAAATGTATGGATAAGAGTCCCTGAGGTCAGAGGTGAGCGATGTTTCACTTCAGAACGTGAGCGACACGTCGTTTCAGCGAGCCGGAGAGCTCCATCAATATTTATTGTTAAATCTCGCAGACCAAAGCATCTTCGAATCGATGAGCAAGAAATATTTTGAGAAACTAGGGCTGTCGAGAGGTGTGTGCGTGTGTATGTATGTCGGCTTAACGTTCTGAATTACGTGAAAGAAAGAGAACTTGTGTTGAACCTGGTTAGGACTGGACTTGAGCCTCGTCAGAGGGTGAGCAGGTTCACACAGGGCGTGGACAAGAAGGGAGTTCCGACTGATCGTCTCGAATGGATAGATGAAGCCTTTAACTGTGATCAAGCATGGACCAGTCCTGAGTTTATTAGTTAACCCGTCTGTTAATGTGCTTCTAAATCACTAGAAACAGAAATCAGTGTCATCAGTTTTTTAAGAAACACAACTATATGTCCAAAAGTTTGTGGAATGGTTTTCTTTGGCCTTCTCCCACCTTAATGCAAGACATGCAAGACATTTATTATTCCTGACCATTAACTTACCGTATAACTGTGTGGACAAAAAAAAAAAGAAAAAAAAAAGATAAACATAATATTTAGTGTTGTTTAAGGCACACGCCCGCCCTCACCTCAGCATTGTTTCGACTACTTTATGCAATCTCACCATGTTTATTTTAGATCTTGTATTCATGACCGGACAGTCAAACCGCTACGAAAATTCATCAGCACAAATTCATTCAGTACATTCAGGTCGTCAGCTGACTTCATTTTATTGCCACATAACGTTGCCGAGTCTCGACCTGAGCGACTGAAGCAACACCAGATCATAACACTGTCTCTAGAGGCTCGTACAGTGGACACTATACATGATGGGTGCATTGCTTCGTGCTCCTCAGGCTCTATCTGGACT
This sequence comes from Platyallabes tihoni, assembly GCA_030068045.1. NCBI lineage: Eukaryota > Metazoa > Chordata > Actinopteri > Siluriformes > Clariidae > Platyallabes > Platyallabes tihoni. Next base: position 28,182,164 of record JAQQZS010000002.1, read on the forward strand.
CATCAGATCATGTGACTTTCCATCGCTCCAAAGTCTAATCTTTATGTTCCCTAACAAACTGAAGCATTTCTTCTGATCAGTTTCATTAAAAAGTGTTTTTCTTATGGACACCCAGTATGGAAATGCTCTTACTTTCATTATTAAACATGTTTTTGGTTTTATTATATTTTGTTCGGCTGGTCATCTGTTCAAATTTTAAATTTCAGAAATGCAGCAATATCTTTTCCATGACGGTGGGCTAGAACTTCTGGTGTAGTCGTTTAAGCGATGAGAAGCTCCTCACTGCATCATTTCGGGTTAAAAGTATAGTTGCAGCTGAAACTCATTAATCACAGCAGCAATTATCTAATTAAAAGCTCTTAAGTATCTACTTATTTAAACCCGTATGGTGAGTCTTTATTTATTCATTTTTTTTATTTACATTTTTTGGTCAGGCTGTGTATGATTTATTCATTCTCATTTTGTTTTTCAATACAAAATGAGTTCTTTCCATTCTAAATATAAAGTAACAGAAATAACAGACCTTTATGTATGCTTTGTGGAGACGGGGTAAATAGAGCATTTTAAGATTAAGTTATTTTCCTCTGGCAGGAAAAATGCACCAGGTCCTTTTCCCCTTCTTCTTTTTGAAGTGCTGAATTAAAGCGGGAGTCTCACTGGGCAGGACAGAATGGGAGAAAGTGCTTTCTAGAATACGTGCTGAATTGCTTTTTGATGAGGGCCGCATTGTGCTCCAGAGACCGGCGTTTCTCTAAAGTTGAAGAAGTCTTCACTTTTCACAAAGGCCTCTGAAGCCATCACTGCAAACCCTATGTATATTCAATATATTTGTGTTCTTATATATGCCTGGCTTTTGATTCTTTTGTGTTATAGAAAATGGGGTCAGGTGGGGAGGTGAGTGGTTTTTTTTGTTCTTTTTCTTTTTGTGGATCCTTTCTTCTTCTTTAAAAAAAAAAAAAACTCTCCGAGAGATATTCTCTGAATCTGGATGTTCTGTAAATGTCAGGTTTCTTATAGAGGAAGGACTTACAGAGTGCTGGGTCAGTTCAGACTCTCTTGTGTCTTTTTATTTTGCTATTCTTTCATTTTAATCATTTATTTATTTATTTATTATTTATTTATTTAAAATAACAGTTGTTCATTTTAGGTCATTTCAACCAGCTGTTTTTAGAGGACAGAAATACTGCAAACAAATAACCTATGAAAAATTTCTTTACTTATTGATTTTAGATAGCAGGGTCTAGGGCTGATAAATTGACAATATGATATTGTTATTGTGATAAATTTAGAGATATCATGAATGTATGAATATAGTATTAATATTATTATAATTTTTTTGTCGATGGGCCAGAAAAAGTTGATTGTCAAATTTAAATACAAAATTTAACCAGAAAGAAAACCTTTTTTTCTTTCCTCCAATGTTATGTCAGTTTTAAAAAAATAAAATAAATAAATATAAAATTATTATTAATTATTATTATTTCTTTCTGGTTTTACAATAAATCAAAGTTCGCAAGTGCTAAATTGAATTCATTATTCATATTTATTTATTTTTTATTATGTAACTAAATAATGTGAATAATGTGTTAATTTTTAGCAATAAAATAATATTAACAAAATATATATATATAAAAATTTGTTTAAATTTAAAGATGAGCACTAATGCAATACTGTAAATTTTTTAATACATTTCTACGATTCAAAATTACTATTATGATGTATAAGTTTAAAACAAATGCAACAAATCAATACAGTTTTGGCTGACTTCAGTACCAGGTAATAGCGACAATCCTCTAGTAACGACCTTGCGATTAAAGAACTTTACTAGCTTCAGTGTAGAAAGATTTACGCTGAAAACAGACTCGTGGAAGCACAAACTTTTTCAGAGTGAGCCGTGAAGATATTTTAGATGTTCTAGCATGTTTCATTTGCATTAGCGTCTTTATGTTCTGCGGCTGTCTCAGGAGCTTTGCGTTACCCCATGCTGTCCTCCTGTTGGAGCAATAAAATCACTAGAGATGGGAAGAAGAGTTATATAAAAGGAAAAAAATGGGCCGTGACTGTTTTGTGTGCCAATTCTTATAAATCAAAATATTTTTTATTTATACGTTTGCATTGAAGGCGTTGAAATGCTGCAATTCCTCTATAATCCTACAGGTGGTGCTCTCTAAACTATTCACACACACAAAAATGACAGCAATATTTATAATATCGTGATACTTACAGGATAAAACTGTAATACGGATGGAATCGACACCTTGATATGGTATCGTGTGTCCCCTGGTGATCCCCTTCCTAAAATTCGCACATTGCGATCTCGACTCAGCATTTCTCGACTTGTACAGTGTGGGATTTTGGTAAAGTCGACTCTGGTAGAGACCGATATTTCTCGTGGGTTGTGCTACATCTTTATTAATCCATTTCCCTCACACTGAAGAAGAACTCTGCACTGAGGATTTGATCTCACATGGAAAAACTTAGATCAGTTTCCTTGACTGATTCATTAGAAGTGTGAGTTGTTGTTGTTTTTTTGTTGTTGTTGTTTAATTGTTTGTTGGAAGAACGAAGTGCGAGTGTTGCAAGACAACTGTTGACTTTCATAAGCACGCGTCTTTCTGTGGGTCTGATCAGCAGTACAGTAATAACAGAAGGCCGGGGTGATCAGACGCGAGACTGCTCCCCTCCTCTTCACGCCCACCAGCAGCTGGATGTGGACGTCTGCGTACGGGCTGCTGACTGAACTCGAAACTAATATCTGAAACTTCTTTGTCTTTATGACGTGTCGATGACTCGCAAATGGCCGACTCTCAGTTCGTCCTCGATTCTATTTAACAGTCCTGTTTTCTTTCATTTTAGACACGGTGGTTCAATAACAGGACCACACACACACACACACACACACACACACACACACACACACACACACACACAAAGCGTTTTCTCTGCTCTGGATCAAATAATCTTTTTTTTTTCATATCTTTTTTTAACCTTAGCACTTTGTGGTTCACATAGTTCTTGATACCAGGGGCTTTTAGGTTTTATGCCCTCCTCCTTAAATAGCGTTCATGCCCTCGAGTCTTGTAATATTCACCCCTCAGTCTTTCATTATAATCTCTTTTTAGAAGCTTTACAGCCATACCTCGGCGAAAACACACAATCGGCACAGAGTCGTCCTCGGTTTTTCCAGCGTGCTGGTGTGATCTTTCCACCGAGAGTGCCAACTAAGGACACACACACATACATACACACACACTCACGCACAGGAAGTGAGCCTAATCACTCTTGTTCAAGAACCTGACTGACCATGCGTGGACTTTCCTGCATGCAAATCATCATACGGTGACTCATACAAATTTCCTCATAAGACAACGATATGCAACTTCAGCACTTTTTTAGATAAGCAGAGCAGTTAATGAGCGGGTTGCCCCCTAAGTGGGTGGTAATATATTATTCTAGCTATCAGCTATCTGGCTGTATATTATTACGTTGTCTTGGCTACTGTTTAATCAAATTTCCAGGAAACAAAACATGGGATTTTTTTGTTTTTGGTGTTGTTTTTGTTTTTCACAATCAAAGTCCACCGATGCATTAGAGTTTTTTCTGTTTCTCTCTGAGCCAGGGGTGTTGAACTCACATTCTCTCCAGATTACATCAACATGTTTGTGAATCTGTGAAGAACCATAATCTAACCTGATACTGTATACAGTAGCTCACTCTCACTCTCTCTCTCTCTCTCCCTCTCTCTATAGCACTTATCCTGTACAGCCTATCCCAGGGGACTCGGGGCATTAGGTGGGGTACATGCCTTGGACAGGGTGCCGATTAACCACATGGCACATGCACACATACACACACACACACACACACACACACACACACACTACTTGGAAATGTCAGGTAGTCTAATCCGCATGTCTTTGGACTGTGGGAAGAAACTGGAGAACCCTGAGGAAACCCACCAAGCACATACAGACCTGAAGGCGGGAATCGAACTCATACCCTGGAGGTTCAAGCCCACAATGCTAACCATTAACACTTGAACAATTATAATAAAAGTTAAAGAAGCCTTGAAAGGTTTGAATCCTGACACTGCTACCGTAAACTTGGTCATGATCTCTAGGTGGGAGGGACATACTGTACTCTCTCTCCCCCTGTCAATCACAACACCAGCCAATCATGGGCCTCTGCGATCTCTTTATGTGGAAGTGTGATTGGAGGAGAGCTGGCAGGTGGGTTGGGATTGGTCGAGATTAAATTAGGGGATAATTAGACATTGTGGAGGAACCTGGTGTTTTACTGGTGGTTGTGGTTCCTAGATGGAATGAATATTAAAACTAGTCTCCGCCCCTCACCATAACTAGCCTGATTGATGATTTGTTATTTTGCGCAGTTCATTTAGAAACAAGTACTCACTAGTGTGCTGTAGATGCATGAAGTCCAAACAGCCCGTCATTTTGTGAAGTGTTTTTGTGTGTGTGTGTTTTTTTTTCTTCTTTTTTTTCTTCCTGGTGTTAACATTGTCCAGATTTAAAGTTCTAAAGATCCGCCTTTATACATTACTGCACAGTGAAATTCTTTATTCTTTACTTATCCCAGCTTCTTATTAGTAGTAGTGATGTGAAGTTTGAATCATTTCAGTGACTCATTTCTTTGAATCTCGTTCATCAAAATGAACGAATCTTTTTTCGAGTCATTTAGTACATTTCGTTCTTTTGATCAGAAATAAAATAAAATGTTATATTTTCAGTAAACAGACCCCCAACACGTCTACATAGACACATTTTGGCTCTAGTTCCAGTAATGAAAATATTACAATGTAGCTAAGGACATATTATAATAAACAGAATGAGTAGCTCACCTCTTATATCTTCTAGTCCGAGTCATTCGTTCTTTTGAATCTATTGCACCGCATAGTGTGACAAAAAAAAAAAAGAACGACTAGGACTTGAAGACTCATTGAGAAGAACCGTTCAATTCTGTTTCCTGTGTACTGAACTGCATAGCGTCTATGGGAGTCATGTGACAAAAGAACGAAAATTTGGACCAAAAGACTTAAAGGTAACTACACATTTCTGTTTCCTGTACAGAACCTACGGAGATTTTGCGATGCTTTGTGCATGCACGCCCAGTAGAAAAAGAACGAATCACTCTCTGAGACTACTCGTTCATCTGAGTCATGTTAAAGACTTGTTCAAAAAGAACGAATCGTTCATGAACGACCCATCACTATTTAGTAGCCTGGGGTCATCCATTATATAATATCCCTGGGAAATACTATAATTCTCTAACGTGTCTGCATAGAATGCGTAAGTTTTCCAACATTGTAGGATTTTTTGGATTTCTCTGGATCACTGAGGACTTTTCCATCACGCTTTCGTGCCATCTGGCTGATTATGGTGGCCGGCGGACGGAGGGGAGTCATCATGTTACTGGCTCCAGCACTCACAAAGGACAGCTGCTTAGCACTAATCAGATGCAAGAGTGTGTGTGTGTGTGTGTGTGTGTGTGTGTGTAAAAGGGCTTTATCTGGCAGGGGGAAAACAGTCCTCGCCCCTCAGTCCCGCTCGGAGGGAAACACCTGCAGTGGGAGTGGCGATGTTCGCAGGGCGATTGTTCACACCACCATCTGCTTTTAGATCGTGACCTTTACTTTTAAAAACCATGTGGCATTTCAAACTTTCTCTCGCTTGGGACCGATTGCACGGCTCATCAACAGGTAGATGTTATCAGTGTGTCCTCAGGTTAGGGTTCGCCAACTGCACATCACGTTTTAATCAGACCACGTCCAAGTCTTTCTGATCGGAATGCAGGAGATTCGAGTTTAAAGCCGCGCAATTATTCTGGATTCGGATGCGATTGTGAAGATCGTGACTGCGTTGATTAAGACTTATAAGAAGTTTGCGAGCAGTAATTAGGAAAATGCATAGAGGCCAAAGTTAATGAGCAAAATAAAGTTTTTAAATGGAGGAATAAAACGAGGAAATTATCTGCGGTTTGTGTGTGTAAATGAGGCGAAGTGGAATTTCAGAGTCATGCCCCTTTAGGAGGGCGGAAAATATAATATCCGCTGTTCGGAACTAAAGACGGAATAGAGTCATGAATCACCAGAAGCACATGTTGTGTTTTATACCTGATTTTCAGCTGTGTTCTTTTTTCTTTAATTCTTTAACTTTTTTTTCCCAGATTACTAAAACTTTTTATTAGTTGTTAGTTTATTAGAAAGAGCACATCCTGCTATGATGAAGCACAATCAGGTGGCCTCGTCTTTAATCCTGAATTCAGGTTCCTTTCTTTCTAGTGTTTCACAGTCTGCTGATTTGTTTCCTTTTGGTGCTTCAGTTTCTTCGTTCTTCTCCAAAACTAACCCCTGGGTGTATAGGCAGTGAGAAATTATGTGTGTAGGTGTGTGTGTGTGTGTATGTATATGTAGGTATGTGTGTGTGTGTTTGTATGTGTGTGTGTATATATGTATGTGTGTATATATGTATGTGTGTGTAGGTGTGTGTGTGTAGGTGTGTGTGTGTAGGTGTGTGTGTGTAGGTGTGTGTGTGTAGGTGTGTGTGTGTAGGTGTGTGTGT
>JAQQZS010000002.1:28230084-28240754 GCA_030068045.1 Platyallabes tihoni
ATATGAAATGTAATATGATGACATATGAGATGAGACATGAGATGGGATATAAGATGAGATACTGTATGAGGAGATATGAAATGTGATGAGAGATATGAAGAGATATGATATGAGACATGAGATATGTAATGGGATATGAGACAAGATATCAGGAGATACATTATGAGATGAGACATGAGATACATGAAATGTGATGAGAGATATGAAGAGATATGATTTGAGACATGAGATATGAAATGTAATATGATGACATATGAGATGAGACATGAGATGGGATATAAGATGAGATACTGTATGAGGAGATATTGGATGAGACATGAGATATGAAATGTGATGAGAGATGTGATAAGAGACATGAGATATGAGGAGATACAGGATGAGATGAAACATGAGATATGAAATGTGATATAAGATGAGACATGAAGAGATATGATGAGATATGAGATGAGATTTAAGTAAATATGAGATGAGACATGAGATATGAAATGGGACATGAGATGAAATAAGATAATATTAAAAGTGACGTGACATGAAATATGACATGACAAAGGAGGTCAGAGGTGACATGAGATATATGAGATATGAGTTCTGACATACGATGAAACGAGATGTGAGATACGAGCGATGAGATGAGATGAGATGAGATGTGATTAAATATGACATGATACATGAGATTAGATTTGACATCATTATTTGAGATGAGAGTAAATATATAAGAAGAGACAAGGTGAGATGAGGCGAAATGAGATATGAAATGTGAGATATGAGATGAAAAGAGATGTGATGTATGAGGAGAAACGAAGTGAGATGACATAAGGCATGATTTATGATATGAGCCAAGATGAGACACAAGATATGAGATAGAGATTAGATGTAAGATGAAATGAGACTCATGATGACTTAATGAGAAATGAGAGATTAAATATGACATGAGATATGAGATCAGATATGAAAACACATAAGATATAAAATGAAATGAGATGTTAGTTGAGATGAGATGAAATCAAGTGCAGTGTGAAGTGATATAAAATGAGATATAGGATGAGGTGAGATATGAGAACATACAAGATGATATGAGATGTGAAATATGAGGTGAGAGTAGGCTTAAATATAGAATGCTGGATGCTTCTAGTCAGGCAAGTGCACTACAGGTGGACCTTTAGGAAACCTCTCAAACCAGCAATGGAGCTTTCTCAATTGGAACCTTAACTGCATAAACACGCTTGCTTAAAAATATAATAATAATAATAATAATAATCATCATCATCATCATCATCATCTCAGTTCCACTGCAGAGAGAACCAAAGTTGAGTCTCACCGCACGTAATTAAGCAGTTTAAATATTTTACAGGTTTAGATATCAGCTGTCAGTACCTCATGTGAGGGGAAAAAACTGTGACTGAGTGGTATAATAGTTGTGCAAACAAAGTTGTACACCCGCAAGCAGAGAATGGGTAGAAAGTGTGTGTCACATGTAGTTGATGCAAAGAGCGACCAAACAGGTTCTGTGCCGAGCGAGTCAGAACAGCTGCACAGAACAGCGTGTTCAGCAGCACACGTTAGAGAAGCGTGTACCACTCGACACCGCGAGACTTCAATCAGCACTGCAATAAATCAACCAGGCCACACCCCCTTTAGTTATGTCTTTTAGCATGATGCATGATCATGAAAAGTCTGATGAATTTAATGTTATTGAACTTTTAGTACATTCTTGCATTCTCGATTCTGACTGGTCATATAAAGTATATACACACACCAAATATACATGGACAAAATTAGTTGGCGAAATCTGGTAATTATTGAATTCTTGTGTTTCAATCAATCAGGCCCATTATCGCCAGTGAAGAGCAATCTTAATGCTTCAGCAGACCATACACTTTGGACAAAATGACTGTCTAGAAAGACATGGTTTGAATACTTCAGTGTGGAAGAACTTGACTGGCCCTAACACAGAGCCCTGACCTCAACCCCATCGAGCACCCTTTCTTTGGAATGAACTGGAACTGGAGATCGTGAGCCAGGCCTTCTCGTCCAACATCAGTGCCTGACCTCGTAAATGCTCTACAGAATGAATGGGAGTGTGTAATTCCCACAGAAACATTCCACAATCTTGTGTTGTTTTCCAAGAAGAGTGGAAGCTGTTATAGCTGCAGAAGGGAGACAAACTCCATATTGAAGTACTGGTTATTTATTTGAATACAATATAATTGCAGGTTTGGCCAAATACTTTTGACCATATAGTGTATATACTGTACACATGTACATACATGATATACTAAAGTGGAGGTGGTGTGTCAGAGAAGAAAGATGATATGATATAGTGGTATCACATGAGCACTCATACTTCAAGCAAAGCAACAGGTCATGGTGAAAGACGTACGCTGTTAATCAGAGGTAACGTCTAAAAAATAAAAAACAAAAAGTTTATTCAGTTGTAGTGGAAAACCCAACTGAAACCAACAGGTTTAAAAATACACATGTATCCAGGTGTAATCACACATCACACAGCTACAAACCACTCACACTGTGCTATCTTTCTCAGGAAATCTGGCACACACACACACACACACACGGCGGATGTTCATTTTCACAGCACGCCTCTGTCCCACATCCCTGCTCGAATCTCAGGAAGCAGGTGGCTCCTCTGCCCCTTCCTGCCCTGAACTCCGTTCCCACAATGAAAGCTGGAGGGGAAAAAAAAAAAAAAAACTCTTCCACCAAGATTAACGATAGTAAAGAGAACACACACACACACAAATATCACTCTACTGTACGCCACATTACTCCACACGGACCTGCAGGAAGTAAATACTGTATACACTCATAGCTGCAAACAAAACACATGCACCAACATTTCCTACATGCTTGAGCGAGTACTTTGTTTAACAACGTTCAATTGCATGGAACGAGAGCTGATAACAGTAGAAAGGAAGATTTCATGCTTCCTAACTACGTATTTGTCTCGAGGACAGTCGACTCTCAAACTGACTAACAATCTTCTTTGTCTCTTTGTAAATCCTACAGATTGTCAGTTCCAGGCTTAAACCTGGGTCTGTTCCAATCTGAAAAGAAAGAAGAAAAAATAATAGCAGTCAACAGGTTTTATTATAAAGCTCTACTTACTTTATTGCATATTTCACTCGATATTGAACATTGATTATTATCCTCAAACACTATTTGTGGCTTTGTTGCTTGTGTTTGTATAAGGATAGGAGATGAACGTTTGACGTTTTAGGAAGGAGTCTCCAGTGTCAGCACTTTATAGCACTCTATGTAAAGCTGTAATCAGGATTTCTTTAGTGGGAACGAGAAAATCTGCTTTAGGGTTTCTGTGCTGTGTTAACATCAAGAAAGGGAATAAAGAGATGCTGGTGAGTGAGTGACCTGATGAGAGGACTTGAACCACTATGCCACCGTGCCGCCTACTGAATATCCAACAACATTCAATTGAATCTCGAGATGAAAATTTGCATGCTTTGCATCGGGCCACATCACGGCACCCTGACACTGATCACTGAAAAATTTTTCATCCTGTGCCTCATTCTAACCACCGTATCAATTATACAGGTACCATCAAGGAGCGTTAACACCTGGTGTAAACACACACACACACACACTCTCTCTCACTTTCTCTCTCACCAGATGTTTGTGCCATCCACGCTCAGACTAACAGGAACAGAAACACTTCCCTACTCCCTGAATCTGTTGTACGCCAGACACAAACGTAGGGACATTTTTCATTTCCTGAGAAACTGTTCCCTCCAACTTCGCATACAGTGGACGTGAAAACATTTACATATCTGTGAATGCTAAATTACCATAATGTATCGTTTTAGAGAGACAGAAGAGTGTGTGGTTATGCAGAGTTCTCCAGTGGAAACCTCTCATAAAATGTAACAAATCTGTATCTACTGTTACACTACTGATTGTTTATGAAGCAAAGAGTTTTCACATCAAATATTGACTTTTTTAAAAAAAAATTTTATTACTCCTCAGTGATCTTTAAAAAAATGTTTTTTTTCCTGTAGAAATGTTCTTAAATGCATCTTTATTTATTTATTTTTCGATGTGCTAAAAGGACGTTTGCACAGTACTGTAAGTAAAACAGCTGATAGGTTTTACTGAGTGTGCTGGAGAATATGAGTTGCTTCTGGTAACTTTGTCAAACTCGCTCCTCTCTATTTTTATTCAAAACCCAGGGGCGTACATTAGGCTTAGATTTAGTTTTTTTTCTTTCATCCTATGTGAAAACCTGTCTGTCACGTACAGTACAACGTTGCTTTCTTTACAGTTATGCAAATATAATTCTGTAATGATATTTATGAATGAATTTTTTTAAGTAATGTTTGAAAATGGTGAATAGTTTTGTACGTAATAATGCAGACATGATATATAACAAAATTTGTACTAATAATAATATGGTGCCTAAGACTTTCGCACAGTAATGGTTTTTTTTTTTACACTTATTTAAAAGTCTGCAAATAATATTTACATTTTTATATGCAGAGAAGTTATTGTGCATTACGATAATTAAGATTTTTGTTAAAAATGTTTTTTTTTTATATATATATTTTTGTACATATAAAAACATTATAAATTTAATTCAATGTAATATAGCACTAGAGCACTGCTGGATAATAGCCATATACATCATGATTCAGCAGAGTTCTTGACACAGCTGTGTTACAAAAAAAATGTTTTAAGGAAATGAACACAACAATTCAGACCACCCTAAGAGAATTTGATGAAATGTGACCCAGTCTGTGTGATCCTTCTTTCTTTTTTTCGTGATTCACTGTTTTTTTCAACAACAACAACAAAAAACACATACGTAGAATTCTTTTATATTAAAAAAAATTGTGAATCACAAAAAAAAAAAAAAAAACTTAAAAAAAACTGGGATTGCACAAACTGGGTCACAAATGATCTCAGAGAAAAACACGCACGGTGAAAAAAAAAAAAAAAACTTCAGTCTGAACAACAGCCTAAAGCAATGTGACTGTGACACACACACACACACACACACACACACATAAACAAATGTTAACACTGTGCTGCTACATTAGACATTTGGGTCAAACATCAACCAAAGAGCGTTAGGAACAAGAGCAGTGCTGGGAAACAGCAGTCCTGTCTGGAAAAGGTCCAGACAACACAGTGAGCTAATGTTTCACCCTCAGTTTCAGTTTGAATGCAGGAGATGGAATTTGAAAAATAATTTTAAAAAAAAGGGCAGAAAAACAATAAAGGAAACATCATTTGTACACTTGGTACATCTTGCAACACTGCACTTTCTTTTAAAGATGGTCAAGCTGTAACTTGTACGTCGGCCATTTCCACATGTGACACGCTGTACAGTACATCGCTTGGATGTCGCTCAAATCCCTTGACAATAAAAGCTTCACTGAAAAGTACGACACCCGAATCTCTCAACGCGGCTTCATGGGTGCAGGATGAACACCTGGCTGCTTTGAAAAACCGATCCGGAGTTCAAAAACAAACAACAACCTTGAGTTCATTCACTCAGCCATAGGAGTGGTGCGCTGACACTGATTAACACCAGTTAGAAAGTTCAGGAGGTCTATAAAGTTAACCTGGACGTCTGACGTCAGTGAACTCTCTCTCCCCTCCCCTCGTTACCTGGAGGCCTGTACGAGCCCCTCTCCGGGCCCCAGCGCATGAGCGGCTTTGATCATGAACTAGTCTCTGAACCGTTACCAGGTCTGACGAATTCGCTCAAAGCATTCCTGAGCTTAATAGGTCACTACACTAATGGCTGACGTGCAGAGGGAGGATGGCACACGGGCAGATCAGTCAGGGGCGAAGACACGCCAACCATGCGCATGACACACCTGGAGGGAAAAAACTGACTAGCGTTATTTATTTATTTATTTATTTGTGTGGAAATTCATCCGCTTAACATACTGTATAATAAACAATTAAGCACTAAATCTACAGTGTACTGACATACTGTATTGTGCAAATCATTTAATAATACCTGATGCAAATCAGTAAATTATATCGAATATTAAATATTCAAGATTCTGCATTATTTCTTGGTCTATTTGTAAATGTAAGCGTATTTGTTTAATATTAAGGTCAATATTTTCAGGGTTGTTTGCAATTAAAATGATGTTACAGTAAATAAGATCAGACTCAATAATAAGAGCATTTTCACTCTTGCTGTTAGACATCTCGACCCCATCGTAGAATTATTTATAATTATTTAAACTACGGTAAATGCTGCAATCTATTGTTCTTAGGAACAAAAAAAAAAACCCTGAACTCTGACATGGAAAGTGCAACAGATAAGTCATTCAACTTCCAGGCAGGAACTTGTGCAACAGCCACCTAGCCTGAGTTTTAGACATAAACACTTGCGGTGTCACGACAGCAACACGCCATGAGTTGCTCATTCAACGTTAAAGACGCATCATTTTCTTCCTCATTACACCTGACTGTTTCAAGAAAGTTGAAGTATTGGCCTGCATCAAGGAAAAAAATCATGGATGAGCACGATCAGAGCCCACTTAAATTCTTATTTACTTAAGATGTGACCAACTTACACTTACAATGTGACCAAAATTGATCCTATTCCAGGGCGAAGGGCCTATCAGGGTAAGAAGGGAAGTGATGCACCCATCATGCATAGTGTCCACTGTACGAGCCTCTAGAGACAGTGTTATGATCTGGTGTTGTTTCAGTTGCTCAGGTCTAGACTCAGCAACGTTATGTGGCAATAAAATGAAGTCAGCTGACGACCTGAACGTACCGTTATACGTTTATTCACTTCATGTATTAAATGTGCAGATTAGTGTCCTTAGCTCTGGGCAGGCATTTTTTTTCCCCCAGAGCCAAAGCAACTGGACTACAGAACTTTCTGAGGCATGAGTACAATCGCGTGCAGGATTATCCTAAATCGTTGTTAAATTCTTCATTTTGATTAATTTTCTATAATCACAGCTGACAGAGTCTCTATGTTTTTGAGTTTACAATAATTTACATGTTTAAATATGTTCATGTTTTTATATTCTATAATGTGCACCTACTGTAATGTCCGTGCTTGGTTTATGGATGAACAGTGTGATCATACACAGATTTAAAACTCATTTAATTGATGATGTGTTGAAGTTGGCTGTAAGGAGATTTAGCATTTATGGAAGGAGTCTCCAGTGTTAGCGCCTCAATAACAGTCGGACATACAGATTTCAACTTGGCAAAGTCTCCTAAAGTGACACAATAACTATGACTAGCTGTTTTTCACTCTTATTGACTCTTAGTGATAAAATAGACAGCCTGATGAGGGAGCGTCTGTTTAAACATGAAAAACGCTAAATCTTGGACAAAATGTTTTCAGGTTTCCATATGGAACCATTGCAGTGGTGTGCAAAAGTATTCATACGCCTTGAACTTTTTGTCACGTTAAAACCACAAACATAAATGTATTTTATTGAGATTTTATGTGATGGACCAACACAAAGTGGCACATAATTGTGGACAATTACTGTACACTCAGGTGGATGATTTATTAATTAGGTAAAATACATTTGTTAGTGGTTGTATCATGATAAAATGTGGAAAAGTTCAAGGGGTGTGAAAACTTTTGCAAGACATTGTAACACAAGGAGAGAAAAAGTAAAACAAACAAACAAACAAAAAAACGAAGTTTAAAAAAAGAAAGGTAAGGGTAAATGATCACTTTAACAATAATCAGTAAGCTAGCGAGTGAGCATGGCTAGCTCTGACTTCGCACGGATCAAGTATGAGGCTTTACGCGGTCAGTTTTACTTCAGCTAATGACCACCGTTTCACACGTGTAGCTAAAGTAATTAACAGCAGGGTGTTTTGTGTACCGTGGCTAAACGCAGCACGTAAAAAAATGCCACACACACCCCTGTGACTAAACACCTACACTGTATAAGTTACTGACTGATTCATGATGATCCATGGAAATACAGTATACAGTACTGCATGATTCCAGAACGGAGACAGAAAGTTAAGCTGATCTCAGAAATGAAGTGATAAGATCCATAAATAAAAAGCAGGACAGCTCTGTAGCATCTCAACCTTTTTATTTTCTTCTCCATCTCCCACTGTGGGAAAGAAAGCAAAGCGAACAGAAAATCAAGCAAAAACGAATCAACATGCTGAGACAGATAAACGTCTCTCCCTGATGAGATAAGAGGAGAAACGGTGGGTGAAGAACACAAACCGGCTCCTCTGCCGATTTTAATGAATGTAGCTTGTGCACGTTTGCGTGTAACCTTTACCTCTGGTAATTACAGTGCCTCGACTCTTGGTACAGTACACTCCCTCTCTCTCTCTTGTACACACGTTAATTAAACATGTGTGACGCGACAAAAAAAAAAAAACATGTGCTTCCAGTAGTTCAAGCGCAGTACGGTGATGAGACTCTTAGCCTCAGTAAAACATTTGAACGGTGCCAACGTTTTAAAGAACGCAGCACGTCTGTAAATGACGATCCTGGCCGAGGGGGCTCGGAACCCACTGCAGTCGTTCACGCAGGTGGAACGACTGATCCTTCGTGGAATTTGTATAAGAGACACATCTGTCTGTCTGTGGGAACTGTACACACAATCATTCACCAATATCACCTGCACATTACAGGAACTCAGCTGGGAACCATTGCCACATCGCCTGTACTGTCCTGACCTCGCTCCAAGCCATTTCCATGTGTTTGGGTCATTAAAGGAGTTCCTGGGAGGCCAGGGTTTCAGAGAACTTTCTACCTTGATGGTATCCAAGAATTAGTGAAACACTGGGATAAGTGCATTCATGCATTCATAATTGTTTTCTGATGTTCTGTGCAATTAAAAGTCCCGGTTTGACTTGAACATGCCTCGTAGATGTTTGCCGATAATCAGTTAGTCGATATATCACAATATTCTCAGCTGGCTTTTATACTTGTAATAGTTTTAAAAGTAAATTTTGGAAATAAGAATAAGAAAATTCTAAATGATTGTGTTTTGTTTTTCATAGTGCCACTGCACTTTTCTTAACAGTTCTCAATATTGTTCCAGACTTGCACCTCCAGGGTCCAGGTTCAATTCCCGTCTCATGTGTGCATGAGTTTGCATGTTCTCCCCGTGCTTGGTGGGTTTCCTCTGGGTACCCCGGTTTCCTCGCCCAGTCCGAAGATGTGCAGGTTAGGCTAATTTGTGTTCCCAAATTGCCGTGTGTGTGTGTGTGTGTGTGCGCGTGTGTGTCCTGCGATGGATTGGCACCCTGCCTCGTGCCCTAAGCCTCCTGGGAAGTCCAAGCCCTGTTTCTTTCCCTTTATTTGTAATGATATTGCATGAAAGGTTCAAGTTGAAACACTGATACAAATTAGAAACTGAAAGAAAATTATTACTTTATTGCCCATAATTATTACCCATACATGAGGCGGATTAAAATCATTAGAAGATCAGTAATAACTTTGTCTCATAAGCTGGTCAAGAACAATTCTTGTTGGCTAGTCTTATGCTAAAAGCATGTTAGTCATTTAAAAGTAAATGACTAACATGCACTAAATGCAGTCTGTCAGGAAAGAACTTGTATATACAAAACAACAACGCTAGGACACTTTATCAGTGATTAGATTCATGTTTTTAGTAGACTGAATGTTTAAAACGTGGCATTTTTAAGGAGTTTTATGGCTGAATTGCTCCGTAATCATGGAATCCCTCACTATAGACTTTCCTAAACTTTAACATCAATCAAAAAAGAAACGCCAGAAAGTGGTCTGTTTATCTTTTATTAATTCCAAAGATCATCATAAAAATATTAAACCAACAAGTGACATAAAACTTACAGATGCTATTTGGATCAAGTGTTCAGATTAACATTTAATTTGTGTGTGTGTGTGTGTGTGTGTGTGTGTGTACCATTATATAGTGATTATAACAGAATATAACTTCATATATAACTGTGTTAAACATTACTTTTAGATTCCCTGGTGCTCTATAAACAGACCCGGATCAAGGGTTTAAAATCCAGCATCACCCGGTTTAGTGCTCACTCAGAGGTGATTAAAACTCATCCATTTATTCCTCAGATCATCTGAGACTCGCGTATCTCAGTGTTTGGACTGGACCCAGTGATAATCTCGGTCAGTGCTGTGCGTCCTGGAGACGGGATCCTAGAGGGAAAGAAGACAGAAGAATACTGTACCAAGTTCACCATGGAGACACTAGATCATCGTTAGATAATGTACAGCATGAGATACGGCCGCTAACTACACAAGTCTGAACTTACAAGGACAGATTTTTAATACAGATACATTTACTGTAGTAGACGCCCTTATCCAGAGCGACTGACATTTTTATCTCATTATACATCTGAGCAGTTTATGGTTTTGGGGCTTGCTCAATGGATTGAACCTGGGACCTTCCGAACTGTAGTCCACCACCTTTACCACTGAGCTAACCTTGACCCTTTACGCCCTTGAATTATAAGCTTCAAGTGATTAACAAAAAAATTGTCGAGTGGTAATTTTGAACTTTAAAATAAAACACCAACGTTTTCTCACAGCATCCTTTTTTTTTGTTTAACTTGAACACACACCACATCAGAATCCTCTGAACCTGTACGTAGGGCTGGGCCGATAAACGATATCATATCGAATCACGATTTATTTGATTTTAAAAACGATGAAAAGCTCTAGACAT
>JAQQZS010000002.1:28259662-28281632 GCA_030068045.1 Platyallabes tihoni
TACCCGGAGGAAACCCACCAAGCACGGGGAGAACATGCAAACTCCATGCACACAGAGACGGGAATCGAGCCTGGCCATTACACTAAATACCTACAGTGTTATAAAAAACAATTACATTAAAAATAATTATATAAAGAAACCCACTACGACTCAAACTGATGCTCAAATAAAACAAATAACTGCAATTAGATGATTATGTAATGATTTATGACAAGCTTGCGTGGTTGGCTGCGTTTCAGCTGTAATGACTCTCAATTCATGCATTTGGTCAACACCGAACGTCCCTCCACCAGTTAGACAGCTTAGTGCTGAGAGACGAAGAACAACGCTCTCACACAAAGTCGTATTATTTCTAATGAGGATAATTCTCACGCTGACCCCGCGGTGACCTCCAGTGACCCCTGGAGACCCCCCACCTCAATGCTGTGCTTTCAGCTGCTTGGCACTAACGTGAGAGCAGTGGGGAATGACCGGTATTTAGCGGTTTCCCATCAGCCCCTGCTCACAGAGTTTCCCATTACTGCTCAAGATGTGAATTAACACACAAAAACAAACCGACAGGAATTCAACAGGCAGCTGCAGAGTTTTTTAAAGACCAAAAACAACCAATTAAAAAGAAGTTGGATTTAAAATTTAGATCTCATCTGTGTAGGATATTTAATAACGGTGTTGGACAAAAATCAATAGATTTAATGGACCAGGCTAATACTGTAATAATGTGTAACAAGCGAGTTAATCAAGAGTTAGGAAGGCGTACACCAGGTCTAAGCAGTTCATAGTTACAGCATTGTGGTATGTCACAATTCACCATGAAGTGCATTAGGTATGAACATACACTCACCGGCCACTTCATTAGGTACACCTGTTCAACTGCTTGTTAGCGCAAATATCTAATGAGCCAATCACATGGCAGCAACTCAATGCATTTAGACATGTAGACCTGGTCAAGATGATCTGCTGAAGCTCAAACCGAGCATCAGAATGGGGGAGAAAGGTGATTTAAGTAACTTTAAACCTGGCATGGTTGTTGGTGCCAGATGGACTGGTCTGAATATTTATGAAACTGTGATCTGCTGGGATTTCCCAAACAACCACGTCTAAGGTTTATAGAAAATGATCTGGAAAAGTGAAAATATCCAGTGAGGGCAGTTCTCTGCGTGAAAAATGCCCTAATTATGTTTGTTGAAAATGTTTTTAAAGAATTTTAATGTAAAATAAAGGTGTTTAATAATAATCTAATAATCTAATAATACATTTTTATAGTTATAATTTCAAACGTGTTGGCATCAACAAACATCAATAAGGCATTTTCAATAACTTTCAACTAACATTTTCAATTTACAAATTTCAACAATAATAATAATCTAATAATACATTTTTATAGTTATAATTTCATTGTTGAAATTTGTAAATTGAAAATGTTTGTTAAAAATTATTGAAAGAAAATTTTAATTGTTGAAATTGTAAATGGAAATGGTTGAAGTTGTAAATTGAAAAAGGGGAAATTGTAAATTGAAAATGTTTATTAAAATTTTACTTTTTTTTAATTGTTGAAATTATAAATTGAAAATGTTAGTTGAAAATTATTGAAAATGCCTTACTGATGTTTGTTGATGCCAACACGTCACACTTTGAGGCAAATGTGCTACAGCAGCGGAAGACCACACCGGGTGCTGCTCCTGTCAGCTAAGAACAGAAAACTGAGGCTACAATTTGCATCGGCTGATCAGAACTGGACAACAAAAGATCGAAAAAACGTTGCCTGGTCTGATGAGTCTCGATTTCTGCTGTGACATTCGGATGGTAGGGTCAGAATTTGACGTAAACAACATGAAAGCATGGATCCATCCTGCCGTGTATTACTGGTTCAGACTGGAGGGGGTGGTTTTAGTGGTTTGAGCAAAAGGGGCTCCAATCAAGTACTAGCAAGGTGTACCCAATGAAGTGGCCGGTCAGTGTATACACAAACAAAATGTTTTGTCCCCACAGAACTGTTCCTACATGTCGCCAGGGGCAACCATGAATAACAAAACTAGTGACCTGCTGGTCCCAAGTGCCGGTGATACTGATACGTCTTCCAACAAGAGGTTTAAATTTCCCTCTAAAGCCTGAGGACGATGTAAGCCAAGTCCTACAACTACCACAAATAGCTATCCAACTAGCTAGCTGCTAACAAACGAGCTTGACTTGCATCGTTATCTTCTCAGTAGTTTAGTCAAATGTTAAAAACAAACATTAGCTAATCTAACTCAGCCACTAGGGGCTGCACAAATCAGATTAGCAAAAGGAAAGTTAGCTAGGCACACTATATGGACAAAAGTATTTGACCAACCCTGCAATGACATTGTTTCCAAATACATATACTTCAATATGGAGTTTTTCCCCCTTTTACTCTCCTTGGAAGGATGTCCACAAGATTTGGGAGGGTTTCTGTGGGAGTTCGTGCCCATTCATTCTGTAGAGCATTTATGAGGTCAGGCACTGATGTTGGACGAGAAGGCCTGGCTTGCAATCTTCGTTTCAGTTCATCCAAAAAGTGGTCGATGGGGTTGAGGTCAGGGCTCTGTGTTAGGGCCAGTCAAGTTCTTCCACACCGAACTCATCAAACCATGTCTTTATAGTTCTTGCTTTGTGCACTGGGGCTCAGTCATGTAGGAGTAGAAAAAGGCCTTTAACCAAACTGTTGCCACAAAGTTGGAAGCATAGCAATGTCCAAGATGTCTTGGTATGCTGAAGCATTAAGATTGCTGATGATGTAGAGTCAGTTAGAAACTATTTGGTGAGTTCATACAAAACACAACAGTTCTTTAAAATAAAAAGTACCGATTTCATTTTTTTTTTATTTTATTATTATTTTTTTTTTACAGTTGAACTTTAACTTTGCACATTGTTATTTGTAATTCAAAACACTACTTTTTTCTTTTTTTTTTTTTTTAATTCTCTCTAAAACACCAGACATGTCAACACCTTTGACACCTGCACTAAAGCTGACTATTAACACTGAGGTCACTTGGAACAGCTATAAATAAATTCTTCCAAAACAAGCGCGCTCCTAAAAGGCGTGTTCGCCCATGACGCATTTCACTACCATACTGTACGACAAAGGGTGTAAAAGACAAACGGCATTTGGATGTTGCATGAACTCGATTTTCCAGCGCAGGGCAAACACACACACAAACAAACACACACCGTGCAGAACCGGAGGAGTGTCTCCCTCTCGGCGAATTCCCACAGCTCGTGACTAGCCTGAGTACTTGCTTCAGGCCTTTTGGTTAAAAAGAAATAAATCAGACCAGTTACTGAAACTAAAAAACAAATTAAATAGGCACAGACTTGATTAACGATAGATGTGTAACACATCCGCATTCAAACCCGCAGGTATGAGAGGAGTCGGGCCTGTTGTGGAGATCGAGGCTCAGCACAGGCGATTATTAATGATTATGGTGTCGGGGCACAGGTGGTGCAGTCATTACTGGCATTTCTTCATTAACACAATGACCCGTTTAAATGGGGTGTGAGCAACTAATGTCAGGGTGTTCTCTGTTTTTTTAATCTCCCCATTCCTTTCACCTAAATACAGACACACTAAATAAATGAAAATAAACACACAAAAACAAGAGGTGTTCAAGTCAAACCGGGACTTGATCAAGCACAATAGCCTCGCTCCAAGACATTTCAACATGTTTGGGTCATTAAAGGAGTTCCTGGGAGGCTGGTGTTTCCGATCATGAAGCAGGAAGTTTTGATCATGGCTCTGGCGTACTGAGAAAAAGTTCTAGAATACAAGCACTAGTGAAACGTGAAATTTTTTATACTCTCACACACGAGACATGAACCACCTTCTTCTTCAATTATTATTATTTTACCATTTAAACAGATTAACTCGTATAATTTTGTAAACACCAACAAACTGAAAATGATTTCATGAACACACAAGTTATGAACAAGAAAGGCACAAAATTTATAATTATTTTTTTTTAATTAGAGCTTAGAGGGGATCTTTTTTTTTATTATTATTTTAAACAAACTTCCATCCGACTTTTTAAACCTATGTAAATTCTATATCGTAATACTTCATATAAAGTAATATTTGAATATTTTGCTACAAATCATCAGCAGCGCGCGCACACACACACAATCCAGATAAATAAATAATAATGCACACTATGAATACAGTGTAGGATTAATTATGCATAGGAATAATGCAGTCACTGTACTTGTCCAATTCATAATACAGTACAATCATATACGCGCACATACACACACCTGTCCTCTTTGCCATTGCCATCAGCATCCTGGAAATTAAACAGTTCTGTTTTAGCCACAGTTGCATTCTGGGATTGCCTGCTTTGACTCTTCCTTCTCTGAAACACAATAAGTAGACATTAATCATCAGATCCATTATATACAAATACACATTAATCTGCTGTATTAAGTGACATCAGCTTAAAGGCATACTCCGACCCAATTTCTGTCAATTTTATTTCCAGCGTGTTATTATAAAACATTATTATAAAAGAATGGATTAAAAAAAAATAATAATAATAAATAAAATAAATACATAAAAAGGAGAAACCTTTATTAACTCATCATAATAATAAAAGTCTAAGGCCAGCTGTTCAAGCAGCACCACACATACAATATCCCGTATTTCCTTTAAATGAAACCAGATGATAATGCTAATTAATATTTTAGATATTTATTTTAAGGTTTTATTTGTTAAATTGATTCTTTTTGCATTCCTATACAAGCATATACAATGCTTGTATAGGAACACTAAAAATAGTCAAATGTACAGGAGTTACCAAAGCCTTCATAAAATACCAAAGCTTCCTAATTCTCTATTAAACTTTCCTTTAACCATAAAAGACCACAGCGGACCACCTGATGCGCACACACACTGGCTCGGGTTTTACACCGGATGCCCTTCCTGACGGCACCCTCCCATTTTTCTAAACGGCATAAAAAGGATTAAGCTGACAGGAAGTCTATGGAAACACAAATAACCACTCTTTACAAGCGTGATGAGCAGAAAAGCACAACAGGTTGAAATATAAGGCAGAACACTGACACAGTGGATAGGTTTGAGATGCTCTTCTGCTCAGGATGATTGTAAAAAGTGATAGTTTGAATTACTGTACCCTTCCCTGACTAGCTCTCATCATCTGAAGGCCTTTCCACAAGTATATATTTTTTTTCCATTTTATAATATTTTTGATGCTATTCTGTGTAAAGCGGCGAACCTGTTTTGGTAAGAAATTCCAGGAGATGATGTTTATGAAATGCTCAAAGCTCAAATGCTCAGTCACTCATCACATTATTATTATTATTATTTTTTTTTTTTTTAACCCACTTTGATGTTTGCTTAGATAACTGCATGAATGAGCAGGGTGTCCTTATTGGCAGCTGTATGGTATTTTAAAAATTTTACAAATGCACCGTTTTTTTTTTCAGCACAATTAGCAGGAAATACAGCCCAGGCAATTATAACACTCATCCATGCGAAGAGCTCAAAAGACTTGTTTTTACAGGACAGGCTGCATTTGACGGTCTGCTAAAAACCAATAACGCGCTAATGATAATCAAAAACATGTAGACCAACGCTAGACGTTTTAGAGCAATGCTTAAAAAAATTAAACATCAAAGATTAGATAACCTAAAGCAGGTATTTCTGGTAACTGTCACTCTGATAGTATTATTACTATTATTATTACTTTTATTCAAACATGAATCCAATGTGAGAGACTGTACAAGCCCATCAACAGGGTTCGCCTCAAGTGTAAAACAATTATCATTGTAGTGTAACACAAAAGGGATAATCATTGCAATCAAGCAGGATCATAATGCATACTGCATGAGCAATGACAATTAACAAATTTAACAAACGTAATATAAAAACATAAAAATCTAAAAAAAAAAAAAAAAAAAAAAAGAATTGATGGCCAAAACACAGTATGTTATACATATAATACAGAAAATGTGTGTGGCCAAAGAAGCTCCTTATGAAATTTATGCAACATGGAAGTGACCGATCTTGCTTCCCTAAAAATTTCAAATTGCTAACTTCAGCCGTTTGAAATTAATGCCCATTTTTTAGCGTTAGCTGTCTCGCTTCAAACAATAATCATTTCAATCATGAGTATTGATACTAAAATTGGTGTAAGCTTCTAGAATATATGAGTTGAAAAAATTGTTGCTTAAATTGGTTCTTTGTAAAGGCTTAAAAAGCAAAAAATCTGTAGTGTCTGTAACCATGTCAAATTCATCTTTTTACTTTCTTCAGGTTTGTGACTTTTCATGTGAAATCTAAATTGGCCAAATTTCATAAGAATGGCAGTTAAGATTTTTGAAAGATTTGAATTCAAAAGTAACGGACACTACGGACATAAAAGGGCATGAAATTTTATTTATCACATGCGTTTATATATATATATATATATATATATATATATATATCTAACTGTATACATATTTACAAAAATGAAGCGTGGACCATGATTGTGAATTATGAAAATTAAGTGTTATAAATGATGTAAACTGTGCTGAAAAATAATGTTATACAATTCGATCTGAAAATTCACTTTTTCAACTACTGTACATTAAGTGAGACACTTTATACAGTAGCACCGGAACCATGTTTGGGCAGTTAAAAAAGTTAAGCAGTTAAATAAAATTATTTAAAAAAAATAATAAAAAAAAAGGTTGCAAAAGAAAAACAATATGAATATAACAGACAATCATTTATTGGGTGTCTTTAACAAAAGAAAAAAAACAAGAAAGATTAATTTTAAAATAATTATCAATACAAGAAAAAAATATACATTTCATAAAGGAGATTTTTTTTTTTATTAAATAGTGAATTCATGTTTCACACACCTTTATACTGTTGCTGCTGGTGTAATTTTTATAAATCACAAATATAGTTTTGTTTCTTGGTAACTTTGGCTATATTAATTCTCCAGGAGAACCAGAACCCGGCATTTACTGTATAAGAGGTACTTTATTAAAAAGACTGAAGAGTAGCTGGGCTTTAGAGAGACAGGATGATAAAGTAATGATGATGAAGTAATGATACCCGTGTCAGGCTGAAGGAAGTAGATGATCTCTTCCTCAGCAGGCGAGCTACAGCCGGGCTGCTTTTTCCAGGAGAAGCCATGGCCTGAGGGGGTGCAAGAGACAAATGAGGAAGTGTAGGATATCTGTGTATCCTTTATTATTTGCAATTAAAAACTATATAATGAATATAATGAATCATATGTTATGCTGTGTTAGACACATTGGGGAACATTAGATATTTGTTTTTTTTGTTTTTATTAACTTAAATATCAAGAATATTCCAGTAAGTACGTACAGTATGGAAGTGAGTAAGATACATACATACATGCTTACAATGTAAAAAAAAAAAATAAAAAAAATAAAAAAAAAAAAGAATATGGAAGTTTTTTTTATTTGTAATTTAATTAAAAATATCAACCCGTCATATCTTGAAACATTACATACTGTACTTTACTCTTGTGTTTAGAGTTACCAGCCTCAGAAATTAACAAACATAACCTTAGATTAGTGGCGTTATGAAGCTTTACAGATCATAAGTAGCAGCTACATTTCAATATCAACTGTTCAGAGGAGATTATACATATTTTTGACACCTTCTGTATTGTTTTAG
Source organism: Platyallabes tihoni (assembly GCA_030068045.1). NCBI lineage: Eukaryota > Metazoa > Chordata > Actinopteri > Siluriformes > Clariidae > Platyallabes > Platyallabes tihoni. The sequence continues at coordinate 28,267,329 of JAQQZS010000002.1, forward strand.
TGTAGAAATAAATAAAAATCAGGGACAACCACGCCGTGTCCAAACTTTTGACTGGTAGTGTAATAGTCAAACCAGTCCATCTGACGCAAACAACCATGCCACGGGTAAAATCTTGGAGATCGTTTTTCCCCATTCTAATGGCTTCTAACTGTAGCTACTGGCTACAGTAAATCTTCCAGAATTTTAAGTAAGTTGTAAGTAATTCAGTTCAACAGGAGAATTAATCATATTTTAATCCCAAGATTTATCTGGGTAAAGTTTGAACTGCTAAAATATCCAGAATGTTGGACTCAAAGTGCCATCAGTGCACCTGATTCCCGCTTTCATGTGGTTTATCAATGTGTGTTTGATGTATATGAATCACTGCAATCCAGGATGCATCTGGAAAAGCTTTTCCGACACACCACACACACACACACTACAAACACACCACAATTATGCTTCGATTTTAACAAGAGTTTCAGTCCATGACAGTTGATTCAGAGTTGTAGTTGCATCTGTGGATATTTTATTTATTTATTTATTTTACATTTAATGGAGCATAAGTTCTATTAAAATAATAACAATAATCCACAGACATCACAAATGACATCACATAGGATATCAACTTAAAGGTTAAATCTACCTTAAAGACTTGTATATCGATCTCTAATTATTACAAAATGTCATTTCCACTGAAATTCTGACTCACATTCTTTCATCAACATTTCTCTCCATTTTGTTTAACAGTTTCCAACATCCCACAATGCAGTTCGATATTTACATTTATATCGTTGGCATTTGGCAGATGCCCGTATCCGGAGCGACTTGTACAGTATTTCTCTCTCATTACACATCTAAGCAGGTGAGGGTTAAGGGCCTTGCTCAAGGGCCCTACAGTGGCAACTTGGTAGTGGTGGGGTTTGAACCTGGGACCTTTCGAACCTTAAGCATCTAGCTACCCCCGCCATCCCAGTTCTGGTGGTAATGCCAATGGAATTTAGCCAATTCATCCATTTACTCCATATACTAGCATCTAATCCCGTCCTCTTCACTTCCACACCAGTACTCTTGAAGTTTACTAACTAGCTGAGCTCTAACAACATTGTCGTATTCTGTAACTGCGTTGCATTCTGGGACTCTGATCCCAGCGTTTTTACCAACGTCTCCACTTCATCTTGGTTGGATTTCTCATTATTATTATTATTAACGCATGTTGGTACCTTGGCGTTGCTCTGCTTGGTCGTCTCTGCCAGGTAGCGCTGTGCCGCTTTCAGCATGCGTGCAAACACATTTTTCCCACTTGAGCCTACAGCCTCTGGGAAAATCAACACACAGAGAGAGAGAGAGAGAGAGAGAGAGAGAGTTGGGAAATACACAGCTGGAATTCAATATTCCAGACAAACAGATGAATCATACAGACTAATTTGCACTGTTTAAAAGTGTAGACTCCATAAAACTATACGACGTGCCTAAATATATGTTTAGACGCTGTGTGTTTTTAAACCTGTTAAACGAGTAACGCTCTCAGGTTTCTCTTTAGATATACAGTACGCGTGTTTATTTCTCTCTACAGGTTACTTTCCGTGCACTCTCACCTCGTATGTTATCATTATTATTAAATCTTAAGGTTTTATTGCTCAAAAGTCTGACAGATTTACGATTAGTGTACAGATGGGAATGGTGAAATGATGACATCAATATCAGGATATACATTTCGCAACACAAATTATATCACATCACATTGATTTTTTTTTTTGGCAATTACAAAATCTGATTCAAAGCCAATTCGATATTAAATATTAGAGAAGAGGGAAAAATAATTGATTCAGTTATAAATTGTGATTCTTTTGTGTGCCGATTCATGTATCGCCACACTGACTCCAAAATCTATTTTTAAATTGATTTATTGCATTTATAATAGAGATGCACCGTTCGATCCACCAGTGACCAGAATTGGCCGTTTTTTTTTTTTTTTTTTACCCGGATCAGCCATGACGAATCACGTTGGACATAACCGAGTCTGTGCCAAATGCATGAGATTCTGAGTGGTGCAACAAAAGCACATTTTTATTGCATAATATTATCCAAAGTTTTGTGCAATAAAAACCCACAATTTGCCTTTCTTTCAAAATTCTGTGAGTGAATCTCTCTCAAGACACTCTCATGACACACGCTTAGACCAGTCTCAAAACACCACATGCGCTAATTAGTCTCAAAACACCCATGTTAGAAGCAGCACGTGACTTTAAAGTCATTTGAGGCAGTAAAACATCATGGTTTATTTATAATCGTACAGGTGGCGCACTCTAAACTATTACTACTTCGCCATATTTGCTATGTTTAGGAATAATAATTAAGGCGTATGACAGACATACAGTATGTGCTGCTCAGTAACAGCGTAGCTTTTTGTTTAACTGAATTTGAAGTTAAATTGAACTCTTGCATTTGAATTTAGTTATGTATTGTTTAAATGCTGCACTTGGTTTTTAAGTAAAAAGTTATATTTTACAATATTTATTTATTTTTTAAAGGTTCAACATCCTAAAATTGTAACAAAATCTGAAAAAAAAAAAAAAACTTACAGTATCGCAATATTAATCGAATCAACACCTACCATAGCTATCCTGATAACATTGTATCTGGTGGTGACTTTAAAACTTACTGCTTAAAAAAAAAAAAAAAAAAATTACATCAGAATTTGGGTTGAGATCTAGAGTATTAAAACCAGAGCTTCATTAAATCATTCCATCTCCATTATACCATTGTGAGAGCCCCCGGTACCGTATGGTTGGGGGCGGAGTCATCCTGAAGGATATCAGGTATTGATTTTGCAGGGACATGTCTCTTCTTCCACTCATTAATATGCCAGATTTTACACTCAACCTGAAATTATCCAAGCATTAAAAAAAAAAAAAAAGAAAGAAAAATCTTTCAGCAGTGTGAACTTTATCGCCGCTGTTCCTGCACATGGTGCCTGCATGCTATTCAAAGACAGAGTCATGTGATGCCAAACCTCGACAGACTTCAAACACCGATCCGATCTCCTCCCGCGAGTAAACAAGTCGACTAGACAAGAAAATACGGGTCGTGTTTCATTTCAAAGCCTCTGTCTGCTGGAGTGCGCAGAGCACTGGCCTGAGTACAGTCGAGTCACTTTTAGATATTTAATGTAGCACATTTAAAGGCGAAACAGTTTTGCTATAGTAGAACGGCTCATGACTGTAGTCGACGTCCATCGTTTTAGTTAAAGAGTTAAATTGCAGTCGAGCAATTTGGCGACCTCGACAAAATGGACTTCCTGTTCACTAAAACTCCTAAAAGTTCCTGTTATAGAATCCCTCATTGACCTTATAGCACTCGGGTATAGATAGGGGTTTATTCATGGTCGCATGCTATCCGGTATCACTCAAATGAGGATAGCGTGGCTTTTCAGTCCGGTTCTTCTCAGGTTTTCTTCCTCAGAGAGTTTTCCCCCCTCACCAGCTTGCTCACCAGGGAGAACCTAATTAAATCTATGCATTCATAAAACCCTTTTTTTTTTTTTTACGAAGGTGATCAAAAATGATTCGCACTTCAGAGATATATATATATATATATATATTAAAAAAACAACAACTCTCATTTACATTTACGGCATTTGGCCTTATCCAGAGTGACTTTCCTTTATCTCATTATACTGTACATCTGAGCAGGTAAAGGTTAAGGGCCTTGCTCAAGGGACCAACAGGGACAACGTCAGGGTTGGGTTTAAACCTGGAACCTTCTGGATAGTCCAAAGCCTTAACCACTGAGCTAACCCCTGACCTTTCCTGTCTCCCAGAGTACGGGGGAGTACGGGAACGGAAACACCCCCAATCACAGACTGAGAAAAAGTTTAAAACTCATCCAACAGCTGGAAAATCCATCAACGCTTACAGTTTTCAGGGATTCTCAGGGGCCAGAAGTATTGGAACATTACCAGTGCTAGTTACAGTGAGACGCTTATTGAAGAGCTGAAGCTTGAACGCAAAAGGACTGATATCCATGGTCATGTATGACGATGCTCGTCCGCACACTTTTTTTTGTGAGGTGTTAAAGAATCCTCACTGTAGTCCTGATACATGGATTTTCAACACAAAAGAACCACAATACAAAACTGAATTGATTTCCCCATTGATCTCCCATCATCTCTTCTATACTGTGAGTGAACAAACCAGACAAGGAAGAAGGGAACTAAAATGCGGAGGCATTGCCGTGTGGAGGAAAGCTCCGAGTGTGAACGGTGGCGTGACACACCTAAGCTCATAAGCCGAGCGTCTTATAGACTTCTTTGTTATCGGTTTCCGGGCTGGTCGCCAGCACTCTTAATTTATCTCTCCGATGTTTTCTTCAGTCCCTTAACAGAATCCAGGCGATGCCTCGATGCGGTGCTTTAGCATATTTCACCGTGCTCATTATTAATTCACTTTTGTGTCGTGGAAACGTGTCTCATAAATCAGCAGTCTGACCTTTTCCAGGAGGTTCGTTCCTGTCCTCGTCAGCTCTCTGCTCTTTGTTTCCTTCACCGCCGAGAGACACAGCACTGTTCTCGCAGCGTTCCTCTGAAAATGAAGTTACAAATAGAACACGTATTAATAAAATAGACAAAGTAATCCTTATTGAAATGAATATTATGTGTATTAGACATGGCAATTCAGAGCTAGATTAGACTTTTTTTCAGTATTTTTTTCACTAATCTAAAATATAACAATATCTCACATTTATTGATTTTTTTTTAAACCAGCGCAAGTACTCATCGTTCACGGGAAAAGAGTTTGCAGAAGGAGTTTAAAATTAAAAGCTAAAATGTTATCCAGTGATATATTATTTCAAGTTGAAGCCCACGTACTGTACATGTCTCTCTGTCTTTATCTGTCTAATTTATTAATACAAAGAAATATAACTTTGTAAGGTTGAGTATCTTACGCCCTTGTTTACACTAAGTTGTACTTCTTTCCTCGTCAGCCAAATACACTCCGTTCGGTAATCGGTGAGTAAATCACAGATGAGAAATCTAACAAAAAGTAGATCGGATAAAGATTTTTAAGTTTCGTCTCAAAACGACTCCAGCACATTTCAATTCACTTATACCACTTAAGCGCTGTTATTTCAACAAACGTGAAAATATGAAATAATCCAAGTAACTAATCCAGTTTAGCTTTTCTAATTAATATCTGTTGGTGCAGGTGTTTGTTTACATTGAGCAAGTAGCGCATTAGTATCTTATTTTAAAGTAGATTATTAAAAATCAAAATATAACTGTTCATAACATCGCTTTTACTCAACATTTTAATTTCACTTACGGTGCATGTTAAACTTCAGGCAGATATCCAAGTACTGCAAAAGTTTTAATAAATTCTGTCCAGCGGTCAATTTAAGACGCGCCCACAGTTTGAGAGATGCACAGCGCAATGTCGAAACTTGCAGTTTATAATCTGGCACATAACTGCTTATAACTTTCCTTGTACACACCATTTTGATTTAATTTATGGTGTTACAGGTTTAACTTCAGGCAAATACCCAACCCAAAAAATACCCAGGCAAATAACCCTCAACCTGCCAAAGTTTTAATAAATTTTTGTCCATGGACAGACAGACAGACGACTTTCTGAGACTTGTTTCTGGTGCTTCAATGCATGCAACTTAAAGATATCATTGAGTGACTTCTGACCATTGTACACACAAAACCTTTTATTTATATAGATAATAAATTGAAATTAGTCCTCGTCAATGTTTTTTTTTCCTTTTCTTTTTTTGTATAAATAGCTACTGGGATAAAATTCCCACCAACTGCAAAAGAACAATGTTGTTTAGTTGTTGTTTGTATTTGTCTCCTGTTGTCTTGTTTGTTCTTTTAAACCTGTTTAGAGGTTTTATATTAATATTTTATATCCACCAATACACCGTGGCGTATCACTCACTCTGTTGATTCTCTATGTCCTTGTACCATATTAATTTTTTTTGTTAGAGATATTATATATTATATAACCAGGGTTATGATGCGTCTCTCATTCTTCATGTGATTTTACAGTCAGGCCCATTTTGTTCATTTTTTATGATCAGTTTTTAGAGGTCAGTTATAATTAAAGCTGTACCTGCTAAATCCTTATGGACAGACGAGTCTTACTGGGGCTTTAGGAGTTCTTACGAATGCTTAGATGATATTGTGCTTAGCAGCTTGGTGAAGAAGAAAACCTTCAAGGAACATTTAATGCTGCTTAGAAACAACCCTTAACATTTTATTTCCCAAATTCGGCTCATTTCAGAAATTGAAAGTCGTAACTTTGGATTAAGTGAATTTTCAATTTAATTTTAGCTACAGTACAATGCAGATTTAAAAACTTGTATTTTTAAATATTACATATTTGTGTTTTGTTGAAGAGAAGCTGAATAGTATTGCATAGTTGTTGTTTTTTTTTTTCTTTTGACCCTAATGAGATTCAAGATTTAAAGATCTTTATTAATCCCAGAGGGAAATTGCTTATTGTTCTTTACAGTTGCTCATGGTTGTTATTCAGTAGAAAGGAAAAAGTAATAAATAAAGTAAAATAATATAAAAGGAGTCCTAAAACAGTAACATTATTATATGCAATATTGTAGATGGGATGGAATTGACAGAGTTACAATTAGTTTTAGTCGAACGCAGTATTTTCTTGTACGTTATTAAAGATGGATTTAGACTAAAACAAGATGAGTAATGTTTTATAGTTTTGTAGCCGAAATTCTAACCTATGCTTTAACAGGCACTTACAATTTAAAAAAAAAAAAAGAAAAAAAAAGAAAAAATAACAGATTTACAGTTTAGAGAAGAATAACAGGGTAATGATGTCATTTCACAATGATTGATCTGAGCACAAATTCAGCAAATGACAAAAGTCAACATTAAAGGTCTGCAGAGTCGAACAGTAAAGCCCTGATTAAAGGAAAGCCATAAATCAGCAATCCGTCTCAAATCGACAAGAGTTTTCCAGGCTTTGCTCTAACTCCGACCTCAGACAGATCGCAGGCACGGACACGCACTCCGGCCCATTGCGAGTGCGCTGAAGGGCGTAATGCCTCACCCTGTCACGTTTGCGATCAAGTCGTTCCCGAAAAGACTTTCCTCTTTGTATTTTCTCCTGACAGCCTCATACCTGATTTATCAACACGCAAAGAGCCTTTCTGTTCATTGTACAAAATGATGACGACCATCTGTACATTGAAAGGGGTCACCGTGAGGACATACGGTAGAATTTCTGCCTGTTAAACCAGGATTTGAGCCTGAAATCAGTCATCAGAGGACAGTTATGATGTTCCGTGGTTTGCTGGTGGAAATGGAGGCTAATGCACTAAAGCAGCACGCTCCTAACAGTGACATCTGGAGTCAGGACAGATTAGCGACTGATGATAAACGTTCCCGCGCGGCTGTGCCGCTGTAATCACCGAGGATCAGAAATGAGCCCGTAATCCGGTCATGACACTGAGGATTGTTATTTTTGCGATACAGTTTCAAACCAAAAACAGGTTATTGTGTCAGATTTAAATGGACAACATTGAACAGATGCAGGATAGACAGAGATGTAGAGACGCGAGTTTTGAGAACAACAAGTCGGTGTTTTTAGATCTTTTTTTTGTCAGATGTTCCTCTGGTATACTGAAGTATAATTACAAGCATTTCATAAGTGTCTAAGGATTTTGTTGGCAATTACATTAAGTTTATGCAGAGAGTCCATATTTGGAGCGTTGACCCTTTTCTTACATAATCTACATGATTACATGCTCTTACATAATCGATGCTTTGAGTTTGTCAGAATTTGTCTGATGATTGACCACTAGATCTCAATGGGATTAAGGTCTGGGGAGTTCCCTGGCCATGGACCCCAAATTTTTATGTTTTGTTCCCTGAGCCACTTAGTCACCACTTAAGCTTTATGGCGAGGTGCTCCATCATGCTTTGGTGACCTTGTTTGTCACCAAAACGTTCTTGGATGGTTGGTAGAGGTTGTTCTTGAAGGATGTTTTGTACCATTCTTTATTCATGCCAGTGTTCTTAGGCAAAATTGTGAGTGAAGGTTAAAGGGTTTGTGGTTTTTTTTTGTTTTTTTTTTTGTTAAGAAGGACTCATTAACCGTGCAAAACTGGTGTTTCTCTGTGTGACCGTCAGGATGCCCTTCTTACTCTTTTTTTTTTTTACAGCAGCTGGCATCTGCTGCATTTACTGCCTCTGTAAATGGCATCGTTCTCCTGGACAGATTTTAAAAAGGGTGCGCAAATACAGTATAAAGTCATAAAGGTTATTTCCATCTATTTAAGACGTTGTATTTAATTTCCTAACAGACTTGTTCCTGTTATTACATTACAGAAGTTAAACACACTACGGTCAGGGCTGCTGTTACAGGGGGAAAAAATAAATAAATAAATAATCAATCACATGACTTTTCAAAAAGCATGATTCAACATCAGTTTTATCATCTGAACATTTTAAATTTAACATTTACTCATGATTACATATTTTATAGTTAAAACGACACACACTCACCAATAATTAATAATCAGAAGTGTATTTCTATAAGTGAACAGCCGACCCCCCCAACCCCCCCATTGGCTCATTCTGTTTGAAGTCAGACCCTGCTGTTTATTTGAACCCTGTAATTTCAGAAATGAGTCACACACGACTCAGAGGTCAGACAACGCCGAGTTCAGATACTACACACACGCTGATGTTAATAACAATGTCTGCCCCAGAAACACAGCCTTTGGCTGGTGTGCGTGTGCGTGCGTGCGTGCGTGTGTGTTCTTCAAACAAATCAAGGACGCATTATCAGCTGCGCTCCCAATATGCTGCCTCATGCACACTCAGCCACTGACTGCTTGCCAAACAGACGTTGAGTGCGATATCCGCCCCATCATCACACGGTGTGTGCACATCCAGCAGATTTGTGGGTCAAGCTGCCAAGCATGCGAACACACCCACACCGCTCAGTCCCTTTCACATACACCGTCATCAAAGCCCGTTTCCACCTGCAGTTAAACTAAGCGTGCTGAATTGTAACTTTGACTGTTCTTGGTCGCTCGCTTTTGTGACATCACATGTTTTACATCAACTACGAATTGGCTACTGAATGCTCTGACCTACAGTAATCTCCTCTGACTATGAGGTGAACTTGTGCCAGAGATTCAAGAAGAGCCTATAAACTTACACCTGTGATTATAGAAGCTATGAATCTGCCGCACACTTCTGTAATAAACCTCGTCATACTCGGTGTGGTGTCTATTAGGGGTACTACTTAGTAGTTTAGAACGCAGGTTTAATTCATTTACCTGTAGTTATTTATGTTTTCTTAGCAAATTTGTTCAACCCATGAATGAAAGGTTTCAACAGTTTCTCCATTAACAACAAACATTGCAAAACAAACATTCGGCACATTTTTGGACTCATTGAGCCCTTACGAAGAGACGCAAACCACCTACAGAATGCTACAAACCATCTTTAATTTATTTACAAACTGCTATTATATATATATATATATACACATTTTTTTTTTAAGATGGCCAATTTTCAAACATGGCCGATTTTTCTTTTTTTTTTTTAAGGTTACAATGGGTACAGTTTCTTTTGAACTGTTATGAGCATGTAATTTAATATGGTTTAAAATTTTTAGTATTTGGAATGAAATGCAGGAATGTAGGAAAGGGGCGATAACACAAAATTAAAATAAATAACAAATGCATGAACCAATGTTCATCTTATTGCCTTAACTGAAGCCCAAGTTAACCAGCATAAATGACATCTTAGAGTTTCCCTTTAAACCGAACAAAGGTGTTATTGCACTGATGGAACAGTTTCTTAATCGAATCAACCAACAAAAAAAAATAAAAATCTGAGTTTAAAAGTCTTTAGGTAAAGATAATAGAGCTTCGTTTTACACTGAATGGGCAGATGAGCAAGAGTGAAGTTGAGCGCCAGTGAATCTCAGTAAGCTTAACACTGTTCATGGAAACAAATTTTCCCTGAGTGAATTTACAGTACGTCTTATCTCTTAAACCTGTGTGAACGATCTCTTACAATCAGTAGGCCATCAACATCAAAGCTGTGGTTTCTAAACAACTCTCGCTCTCTTTCTTTCTTTCCTGGAGCACACCCATGTTCCAGTGCCTTCAAGTCTATTAAATGACTAATTTGTATGGGGCTCAATCATGCTTTCACAGACGGTTAACTTGGAAGTGGTTACTCAGGCCAAGAGGCAGAGTTATCGAGTTCATCTGAGATACACGAAGCAGGTTAGCGGGTGAACACCGCCTTACCATTTCAGGATGCAAGTTTAAAAAGAGACTCATGTGAGCTAATCCACCGTGCCAGCCTATATTTGCAGTGTATTATGATCGTGTAGTCTTTGCCCTCATTGAGTGAGCAGATGTTGGGCATCAGACAAGACCCAGCTATTACGATACAACAAGCTATTTCAAAATAGAGCGAGATTAAAGAATCTCTCTCATATCTTACAAAATGTTCAGAGATGATTGTAAAACTGGTTGCACTTTAAAGACGTTTAAGGAAAGACCGGAGATCCTGGAATACATGGAAGCAGATAAGATTGTAGCAGAAGTTCATGTGGAAGGAGATAAGGATAAATACAGTCAAGGAAAACAGACAGACCAGACTGTGCCAGATAACTACGGAGAGAAAGAGGCCCAAAAAAAAAATAAATAAATAAATAAATAAAAAAACCAGCGACCAAGCTACAGCATGTTGCGTCCAGCAGCTGTTCAAAACTCGTTTGCGCCAGTGGAGCCAAGTGAAGCGAGTTTACATACTTTTTGTAGGTTTTTTGCATTTTGTTTAAGATTTAGTGAAGACATATCACCACGGGTCCCAGGAATGTTACCAAGGAAGATAGCAAGAAGAAAACGGAGACACTTTCAGTTTGGTTTTTAAAGCAGCCGGTGCCAAGATGAATCATAAATTAAGGTTAAATGAGGTTTAATGTCTATTTATCCCATATTTGACTTCATTTACATGTCTTTTCTAAATGTTTTTATATGCAAAAAATATGATTATAGTGTTGGAAATTGGTAATATTGGTAATATTTTTGAGCAGCTGGAACGGATTATCTGCATTTACGTTATTTTCTATGGGAAAATGCGTTTCACAATACGAAGAACTCGCCTGCGGAACGGATTAAATTCGTATGCCGCAGGTCGACTGTATCAGCATTTCCATGACTATTAAAATGATGATTAAGAGCTTATTTAATGAATCAGTTTAGGAAAATGCCCATGTAACCACCTTCCTTGTGACCACAATATCTTTAAGCAGGGTTTCTACCACTTGGGGGTGTGGTGTGATTCTCTCTCTCTCTCACACACTATACCACTTATCCAGTACAGGGTCACAGGAAGCTTCTTATCCCAGGGGACTCGGGACACACCCTACTACTAATTTGCAAACGCCAGTTAGCCTACTCTACATGTTTTTTTAAACTCAGGAAATCTAAGTACCCTGAGAACAGCCACCAAACACATGGAGGACATGCAAACCCCATGAACACAGACCGGAGGCGGGAATCGACTGCTATGCCCTGGAGGTGTGAGACTAAACTTTTAATTTAACCACTACGCCACATCGTCACTGTGATGTGATGCTAACATTGACAATTTTATTAATAAACTCAAGTATGACAAATCTTACTTTTCATTTGCTCATAGTTATGTATAATTACTTTTTTTTCCCACTTTGCACCAACTATATTCTTAAAATGGTGTTGAAACTGGAGACTCCTTCCAAGCATCTTCTCATAGAGAACCTCACCAGGGTACGATTATCTTTTCTACTATAAAGCTTCCTGTGTATGTTGTTACTATAGAGACAATAACAAATTCAATTGAATCTACTGTAAGAGCTTCCGACCAATCAGAATCAAGCATTGAACAACAAACTATAGACAGTACTACAGAGGTTTAATTAACAGCCTTCACTACAACGTAAGGCGAGAGCAGCGTGTAATTTAGGCACATTAAAGGTGAGTGCGTTTAACATCAGTGTGCACGGATAACGCGTCATAACTATAATGTTGGTAGTGTTAGCGGAAGCTTTGTTGTTTGAGATTTATCATCGTATGTTGCCTAAGTGCTGCTTTATCACTGAACTAAATGCACTTAATGGGTATAAGCATGAGCAGCGCCATCAGTAAACCCGACGAACCCAATAGCTGTGTGTGACAAAAGTACACACCGAGCACAAGTATTACGAGGTGCATTCAAAGGTGAAGCAGGCGGTCTGATCATGGCTCTGGCGTACTGAGAAAACCTTTTTACACTTTGCATTAGTGTAACAGGGGATTATATATAGATAAATAAAGGGAGTTTTTAAATTCTTATAACTGTGTTTGGTTATTCTGTTAATCAAAAGTCCAGCTTTGACGTGAACGTCCATTGTAGGGTTGCCATTATACAGTCTGCTTATTATACAAGTGACATGCATACAAGCAAATCTTAGTACAAACTATTTTAATCAGGTACATGCTAATGTGTTCCTTGTCATTATTTTATTTATTATTAATATAATAAATATATTTATTAAATATGCACGGTCTTATACTTGGAGCCCATATAAACAGGAAATGGTTCCAGCAAAAAGGCAAAAATCAGATTAATTTTAAAACAAATGTACAGTATTTACATGCATTAATTTTATATGGTCTTTGGTGGTCACAATAACACTATTTAATAAATGATGGTTTTATGGGTCAATCTTTTTTCCATTTATTTTATGAACATTTTTTTTTAATGTGATTTGTGATGTTCTTTAATCATCATCCTTTTTTTTTTGGCCCACTTCTGCCTCTTTGACCATTCGACACCGCTCCAGCTCTGGTGTGTTTGTTCAGATTCGGTGTAGCACTGGTTTAAAACATTTGCACAGCCCCAATTGTTATTTATTTGATTTTTTTTTCTTTTAAATCACCTTTTCCCCCCCTTACTGAAACGAATGATCAGCGCCCTCTGTTGCTGTGGAGCAATACCACTTCACATGTTCTTCGAGAAATGTAAGCCTGGCGACCAACCTCGAGACGTCTTCAGTATTGAACTGGATTTGTGTACATACTGTATTTACATTAACGGCATTTGGGAGACTGCTTATCCAGAGTGACTTGTATTTTATTTCTTTTATATTTATGTATTTTATCTGTCTTTTATATTATACATCTGAGCAGTTGAGTGATAAGGGACTTGCCCAAGGGCCCAACAGTGGTTGTGCCTGTGATCTTCTGATCGACAGTACAACATCTAAACCACCGACCTGCCCTTTCGGCCCAAAAGTTTGGCGACAAACCGCTTCTTTGGCCCAAAAGTTTGGTCATTTCATATGTACAGTACTCTCCCCTTTGCTGATCTAATAAGCTCGACTCTTCTAAGAAGGCTTTCCACTATATTTTGTACAGTAGCATGGCTGTTGGGACTTTGTGTTCATTCAGCTACAGGAGCATTAATAAACTCAGGCGCTCCAGTTCCCTTCAGTTCATCCCAAAAGATAGGGTTAAGTCAACATTTCTTCATGGAGCACAGGAGCTTTGTGCACAGGAGCATCGCCATGCTGGAACAGGTTTGTGCCTCTTAGTTCCAGCGAAGGGAAATTGCAATGCCAGATCATACAAAGACTTTCTAAACAATCTTGTGCTTCTGTCTTGTTGGCAACATTTTGTGGAAGAAGCACATACGAGTGTGATGGTTACGTGTCCTTATACTGTTGGTCACTTACTGTAGTGCATCATCTATATATATGTTTTAGTCTTTACATTGGTTAAAACTCTTTCGATGATATCTTTTCATTTCACACATTGTAGGATTTGTAGTCATTTTAAGACAAAACTTCATCATCATTAATGACGGTACTAAAGATAGTGAAACTATAAAACAGTCCATGTTTTTCATTCACTAATTATTACAGCATTAATGTTTATATACAGATAAAAAAAAAAAAAAAGAAAATGTTTCTCGATCTTGCGTAATCCAAACTCTGCAACATTTCATGTTGTCTTATTTCCTAATATTATGTTCAGTGTTATGTTACTCTGTCAGTGCAGTAATAAGAACCAGTATCTCAACCAGACGGCTATGCAAATTATTCACACATTTTGTAAGCGACCATCTCACTTTCCACCCATGCTTCAGGAGTTAAGAAGATCTTATCTTCTTATATTAACTAATAAAACAAAAAATTACATTAAAAGCCTCCCAATGAGCCGGACAGCTGCTTTATAAGTGCAACCTTACATCAAAATGCTACATGCGTCCGTGTGGATAACGTACTTAGAGAAAGCCAT
>JAQQZS010000002.1:28290808-28303330 GCA_030068045.1 Platyallabes tihoni
GGGCCAGTACTTTTGGAGCTGACTGCAAAGACCTGTAAACATATTTAAAAAGAAAGAGGAAATTGAAATAAAAAAAGAAAAGAAAAAAAATCGTAATTAAAAACTAAAGTAGGAATAAAAGACAAACATAAATGTCAAAAATTAAAGAAAGTAAAGACACATGGAGAGGAGAGGAGAGGAGGAGGAGGAGGAGGGGAGGAAAGGAAGAGACTGCTGTAGAGCAGCTGGTCGGGACAGTTGCCGTGTGCGCACTGTGAGATGATTACACGCCGACCGATGCTGTAAATCCGAACTAAATGAGATTTGGACGTTACAGGAAACCAGGACAGATGTTTAGAGGACAGATGTTAACAGGGTGGGAGTGAACCGTTTTTACAAAAAGGTCATCAGAACAGCTCCAATGTTCCTCTTTTTCTTTTTTTTAAACACCATCATTGAGATTTGGAGTCAGAAGGACTGATTCCTGACCAACGGAAGACACTGAGACATAGAGAGACTGAGCTGACCTGAGTTCAGAGTCACAGCAGTCAAGGGACTCCACTGAGACAAAAGAACAGGGGGACAATGAGACACTGAAATAGAGGAACAGTGAGGAAATAAGACAATGAGACAGAGGGAGAGCGAGACAGAGGAATAGTAAAACAATGAGTCATTGAGGCACTTACAGAAAGGGGCAGTGAGACAAAGGGACAGTGAGACAGACAGAGGAACACTGAAACAATGAGAGAGAGCGAGAGGGACGGAGAGGGACAGTGAGACCTGACCTGAGTTCAGAGTCACAGCTGATATGTGAATCCTCTGAGATAATGAGACAGAGGGACAGAGAGAAAATGAACCAGAGGGACAGTGAGACAATGAAAGAGTGAGACAAATAGAAAGAGTGAGACAGACCTGACCCAAGTTCAGAGTCACAGAAGATATCTAAATCTAAATCACTGTCTAAAGACAGTGAGACAGAGGGACAAAAGGGCAGTGAGACAGTGAGGCAGACGGACGGCGAGACAGGGTGAGTCAGAGTGTGGTAAGAGAGTGAGACAGACCTGAGTTCAGAGTCACAGCTGATATGTGAATCCTCTGAGACAGTGAGACATTGGGACAAAGAGATAGTGAGACATTGAGACAGACCAGAGCAGAGTCTCATGTGAGGCTTTTTGTGAAGGTGTGTTTATATCTGCATGTTAATGCCCCAGGCCCCGTTTACTCCACTTTATTTCTTCCCACAATGTGGAGCCCAATTAGCATGCTGCATGGACATGGACAAGTCCCATCTCCCACCACCTCACCCCCAAACAACCCCCACTCTCCATTGTATGTTTTAAACCCAGACATCTCAAAATGGGGTCCTGTGTGAATTTCTAATTATGTCATGACAGACACATATACACATCAAACCGACAGACAGTGAAAAGTTTTTGAAAAGTTCTGACAATAACCACGACGTCTGAGCAGCGCTTATAACCTGACTTACACATGATGCAGAGATCATACAGACAAGTGAAGGTATGATTCACATATGAACTCCGTCATTACATGTTATGGGGATGAAAGCAGAGAATCAGGAGGGATTTTCACCAGCACTGGTTCAGCAATGACCTCAGGTCCAGGTTTCCATAGCGAGCCTTATAACAACACAACCGCTCTTTGTTGACACTGAAATGCCCGCCTCCTTCTTTTGTCCGACTGATGCCAGGACCGAAATGTGATAAGCATTTTATCACTCTGTTCAAAGAAACCCATATGTAGTGACGTTCAGCATAACTGAACCTCACTCCTCTCCGTCACTTTTCCTTTTCTTCAAAAATCCCTGCGCTCACAAGTAACAGCACGAGAGCTCTAAAAATGAGGGGAACTTTGATCATGTATCCAGTACAATCAGCTCTAGATTTAATTCTAAGTTCATCACATTTTCATCACGAGTTTAACAAAATTAAGACATTTCTACATAACCTATGTTTATACCCATTTGCCCAGACTGTCATTAGATTTGGAGATGAAAAGAAATAGAAAAAAAATAACATTTTCCTTACTTTTTTTTTTTTTTTTTTTAAAGTTACAGGAACTTTATCATTAAGGCTCCTAATCATTTTTGACCCAAGTCAAAATTAACTTCTTAAAACCTATTATTACCAAGGGTGCAAATACTTTTAAACTGCATAAGTGCCTAAATACACCGCAGACTGGAGTAGTTCTGAGACTCACACATCCACAGGAACACGCAGCAGGACAGGCAGCACGGACGTCTCTTCCGTCATACTCATGAGACGAGACTCCAGGAGCTGGAGGACGGTTAGACCAGCACGATACACCACCAACATACCTGAGAGAGAGAGAGAGAGAGAGAGAGAGAATAAAATATATGGTTCTGTATGATTCAATTTATGGCACAGGGGCCACGCCCCCCTCCACTGAGGCAAGCAATTAAATCTTCCTTTCTTCTTTATTTATTTATTTTATGTATTTAATTTTTCTCTCTTTCTTTTTCCTTCCTTCCTTCTTTTTCATTCATTCTTTCTCTCTTCATACCTCTTCCATATCTCATTCCCCAAAACTAGCAGGCCACGCCTCCTTTGTTAAGGCTAGCATGCACTGAGGCCACGTCTCCTTCGTTAAGACTTACAGGCTCACAAGCCACACATTCTTCATTAAGACTACCAGGCACTGAGGCCACGCCTCCTCCGTTAAGAATAGCAGACACTAAGGCTACACCTCCTTGGTTAGGACTGAGACCACGCCTTTTTGGTTTAGACTAGCAGCCACTGAAGTTACAGGAACTTAGGCCATGGTTTACTATGGTAAGGCACCGAGGCCACTCCTCCTTCACCAAGACTGACAGATACAAGAGAGAGATTGGTTTTAAAACAAAAGGACATAAAGCATCTTTATCTCCTTCACTGCTGATGGTGTATACAGTATATAGACCAGGTAACATGATGTATACCAGGATATCTGGAAGGCCATGTGAGATCAGTAACTCGGGTAGCTACAGTACAGTCGATCTGATCTTTTAGCTGTTAGCTCTGTACTGTGCAGAACAACGGTGGGAACTCTCAGCCAGAAGCGAACCCCTGAGTGCTTGAGTGTACGCCAAGTTCTCAAAATGCTGATACACCAGTCTCAGACACCACCCAAAGCCACCACCCCCAACACCCACACCCACACCCACACACAGACAAACAGAGTCTGAGCTGCTGATGGGGTTATTACCGTGCAGCAGAAAGAGATCCCAGATTGCCAGCACCGAGTCCCAGCACGGGAGAGACGTGAAGAGAGTCAGAAACCACTGCATGATGAAATGCACAGAGGACACCCCCAGTTTCTCCTGGATTAAAGAAAAAAAAGAAAAAGGGAGAGAAATAACGACTGAGGACACGTTTTAGATTTTCACCTGCGAGTCAGTACACATAGCATAATGTAATAATTATTATAATATGCATTCCACATGATTCAGATTATTAGACATTATTAAATGAAATAATGCAGAGACATGCTTTTACATGGTTTAATATTTGTTTTTCCTCAATTTATGACCTGATTGGTCAGGAGGTTTAAAAAAAAAAAAAAAAAAAAGTTGAATTAATGACTGACCGCTAATGTGATTTTTGCAAACTTTATATTAAACTTCGTGTCTGAGGTTATTATAATTCACAACTGATTGATTCTTATATATTTTATAGATGTGCCTCATGTGCCGTCGCGTGACACTGAAAGTGAGAGACAGCGCTGCTGTATGGGACAAAGCTTCCTGCAGCTTCATTTTCCAACAGTACTTCTTTCTCTTCTTTCATCCTTCTTTCCTGTCTCTCCTTCCCTTCTTTCATCCTTTTTTCATTCCATTCTTCTTTTCTTTCCTTCCTGCTTTCTTTCCTTCAAATTCATTCCTTTTTTTTTTTTATTCCATCCTTCTTTTCTTCCTTTCTTTTCATTCTTTCTTTTTCTTTCGTTCACTTTCCTTCCATTGCCTTCATTCCTTTCTTCTTTTCCATTTATTCTCTTTCTTTCTTTGTCTTTCTTTTCCTCCTCTTTTTCCTTACTTCTTTCTTTTCCTTCCTTCCATTTATTTATTTTTCTTTCTTTCCCTTTTTACTTCTTTCCATCCTTCCTTCCTTCTTTCTTTTTATTTATTTCTCTTTCCTTCCATCTCTTTCCATCCTGCCTTTCATTCTTTCTATCCTCCTTTTTTATTTATTTTATGTATTTAATTTTTCTTTCTCTTTCCTTCCTTCCTTCTTTTTTTCTTTCTTTATTTTTCTTTCACTATTTTTCTCTTTCCTTCCATTTTTTCATTCTTTCCATCTTCCTTTCGTTCTTTCTCTCCTTCCTGACTCACTCTCACTCACTCCGACATAACCCTCTATAACACAAACACAGATCAGGCGTCTTACTGCTGTGTGAAGTTGGAAGGAGAGAGGGGTTTGGTTACAGGAAACTGGCTTAAAGGGGATTACACACATCTCCAGTGGGGCTAAGCACTAAGCGGTTTCCTACTAAAGACGCATTTGATCAGAATTACCTAAAAAACCCCTCATGCTTCTCAAACATTTTAGTATTAAATGTTGTTTGGAAGTCTTTCAGGTTACCAGATGCTGGGACACTTGAGGTTTCCTGTGCTTTACGAGCTGCTGAAACACCTCCGCTTGATGTTGGATTCTGGAGAAAAAACACATTTAAAAAAAAGTTTTAAATCCATGTACACTGTAATACTGCTGAGTCCTTAAAGGTGTAGAGCTGCGCTGCTTAACCCCGGTCCTGGAGAACCCGCTGCTCTGCACATTGGAGTGTTTCCTCAGCTCCCAGAAGACCTGACGGAACTAATCAGCTAATTAACAGCGTCGGATAAATGAAGTGGGTGTGACAGAGCAGGGACAACACTGAAACATGGGGGACACGGTGTACTCCAGGAGTACGGGGGGTGAACCACTGATGTAGATTAACCTTCTATATGAGCAGTTCTGAAGGCAATTATTAGATGTTTTCAAATTATAAAACAACTGTAGCAACTCCAACGACTTACTTCTTGAGTGAGGAGTCAAACAGCTCGGATAGATATTTAGGTTTTTCGAGAAGCACCACCAAAGCCCAGAAAGCTTCCTCCTCACCCAGAAGCATGAGCAAGACTGCAGCAATATAGGACATCCCTAATGAGACAGGGGGGGAAAATGAGCATTAATAAGAAGTTGAACAGAAACAATGGATCATGACTGCCATCTTGTGGTAAATCTTATATACTGTAGTATCTTTATATTATCATGCAAGAATTGAGCATACCAAGAATTGAGAACTTACACACCTCAAAACACTTTGCATGTTATATTTTAATATTGCACAGCTATAGCACACGGCCGTGACGATACCATACACTAACACAGAGCAGGAGCGAGGACGTCACCTTGGCTGTACCCAATCCGAGGGTGATATCTGGAGTACGCAGCGAGCACGCGGAACAGCTTGGCCCGACCCTCGATGGCTTCGGGAGAATCTCCCATTAGAGAGCGGTGTGTTGGAAACGACCTCTCTGTACATACAAAAAAAAAAAAAAAAGCAGTCAGACAAAATACAATATCAGTGATGATTTTATTATTTATTTTGTTAAATGTTATGCATGTAATAATACAGAAAATGTGTGTGTGCCAAAGAAGCTACTGTTGAAGATGTTATGCAACATGGAAGTGACTGATCTTGCTTCCCTAAAAATTTCAAGTTGCTAACTTCAGCCATTTTTGGAGAGATGATTTTATACATGTCCCAAAAATGGAAATTTTTCAGCGTTCAAACCATAATAATTAAAAATGCACATTATTCATATTTCTTGATGAGTATTGATACTAAAATTGTTGTAAGCTTCTATGACCTGCAAAAATGTTTCCTTAAATTAAAACATGCAAAATGAAGAATTTTTCCCCCGGTATAGAAGATGAATGAATGAACTCTGTAGTGTCCATAACCGTGTCATATTAATGTTGCAATATCTTAACATTATTTTGAATTTTAGAATAATAACACTTTTTTGCCCAAGTCTATGTCTTTCCATGTGAAATCTAAATTGGACAAGTTTCATCTTAATGACAGTTAAGACCGTTGAAAGATTTGAATTCAAAAAAGTAACCGACACTACAGACATCAAAGGGCGTGAAACTGTATTTAGCAAATGTGTTTCTTTTTAACTGATAAAAATCTAAATGTGCAGCATATTTTCAAAAAACAAGCATGAGATAACTATTAAGTGTTTTTAAAAGTAATTTTTTCACCTACTGTAGGTGAGACTTTTTTTTTTTTTTAGCATCGACACCTTGTTTTGGCTGAGTATATTACTGTAAGCCTGAAGTAAAGAAAACACTATAAAAGGACACCGTGTTGAAAACCATTATATAAATCGTATAAAGTTTGTAATCTAATAAAACATTTCAGACTCCTAACATAACATTACTGTAATTTTCACTCACTAACTCATCGTCTTTACCGGTTTATCCCGTATTCAGGGTCATGGGGGGCCTGGAGCCTATCCCAGGAGCCTTAGGGCATGAGGTACACCCTGGACGGGGTGCCAATCCCTGCACTACTTATCTGCAGATCTTTGTGCTGTGGGAGGAAACCAATCAAGCACAGGGAGAAAAGGCAAACTCCACGCACACAGACCAGATCCCGAGGGGGGGACTCGAACCCGCCCCAGGAGGTGCAAGGCGACCACTAAAAATAATAATCACCACCATTTAATCACTTAAGTTAGTGAAAGGTGTCACCTAGTGGCTATAAAAGGAATTTTATTTGCAGTAAAACCTTTCAATCCAGACTATTCCACTCTAGCCATCAAATCAAGTCCTGGCCCCAAACATGACAGATGTTACAGCTGTGAGGGCACAAACAAACTTGTGTTGTAAGTTGTAAGGCCAAAAAGAGGGCAAATTGTCCAACACAGACTATTTATGTCATATAAAGAATACAGATACCTTTCTCTTCATTGTTCAATATTAAACAAATGACACACAAAGTCATAATGTCAATCATTAATTATACATCAGGTTATAACAGCTATAATTGTCCGTTCCCTCCTGTAATCTTTTGTTTTCTCGCTCTTTGTAGTTAATAATAATGCAGTTTGTCATGTGAACATACATCAGTATGGACCACAGGTGTAGTGTGGAAATGTCATCCCAAAAAAAAAAAAAAAAAGTTTAACTCACGCAGGTCCAGAGCGATCTGTCTGAAGAGAGCCACGTCTACGCCGAGAGACGCTGCAGCAGCCAAACCCAGCTCGTTCTCCCTCTCTCCCACAGTGCTGATGGCTGAAAGGATGCTGTACTCACTCACACCGAGGTCCACCAGAGGTTTCCGGATCTCATTCAGACATTCCTGAAATTATAAAGTGTAATGATTTAGATATACAGTACATATCAATCAAAAGTATGGACATTTTAATGGTCTTTCCTGATTTTTATTTCTTTCTACACTGTAAAACAATGCTGAAGGCATCTAAAAAAAATACAATCTCCTTTGAACAGTCGATATTGAGGTGTATATCTGCTTCTTCTGCTCCGTAAAGCTTCATAATGGCTCTAATCTGAGGTGCTGTTTGTTAATTGGTGATTTCTGAGGCTGGTGACTCTAAATGAACTTCTCTGCAGTAGAGGTCAGTTTTGGTCTTGCTTTCCTGGGAAGGTCTTCATGAGAGACAGTTTCATCATGGAGCTTGACACGTTTTGCAAATGCACTCGTCATAATACTGTTCTTGCAAGAACTGACCTTTGTGTCTTAGAATATAGACTGATTGACATAATTCTCTAACGCCATATGAGTTATTTCTTAGTTTTGAAATAATCTCCAGTATTGTTCTAGAAAATAAATCACTGAACAAAAAACATTGAATTAAAATGTGTGTCCAAACTTTTGACTGGTACTGTAGACAGGGGAGGGGGAAAAAAATAAAAATAAATAAGGTTCTTCGCGTACTCATCACCTAAACGTCTTTCATTCATGTTACTTTCATGCCAGAAAAACAATGAAGAAGGGATTTTTATTTTTTGTCAGCCTTGATGCGCCTAGTGTGTACCTCACTTTGTGCCTTAAGCTGTTTCATTATTTTTATTTGCTTATAATGCACAATCAATTAGGTTAAAAACTTGCCCACTGTTTAAGGGTTCACTGATGCCCCCTTTTGGGCATCAATTACAAACACCTGTAACGTTTTTCTGTATAGGATCAGGAGCCAATGGAAAAAAAAAAAAAAATAAGTGACAGCAAAAATGTACCAGACAGACTCTACATTACACTACAGCACTTTCTCTGCTTCACACATTTCCATAAACTGAGGCTGTGCCTGAGATCCACCTGATAGCTGAAATCACTGGCCGCTCGGACCGCCTCGATGTTCAGCAGACACTTCCACACACGGCCACGCAGAGCAGGAGGAATCCCAATACGGATAAAGCGTTCGATCTAAGATTAAAGGTAAGAAAAGACAAGAAAAGGCTTTTTTTCACTCTTACTAACTGCTTCTTCATATTCAGTCTATTATTGTATCCATATTTAAACATTTCCTCTAGTTTACATTTACATTTAGGCATTTGGCAGACGCTTTTGTGCAGAGCGACTTACATATTTTTTTTAAATCTCATTATACATCTGAGCAGTTGAGGGTTAAGGGCCTTGCTCAAGGGCCCAACAGGGACAACTTGGTGGTTGTGGGGTTTGAACCTGGGATCTTCCGAACCGTAGTCCAATGCCTTAACCACTGAGCTACCCCTGTCCCCAGTTTAATATGCATTTACTTAATATTATTCAAAATCCATGCACAAGAGCCAGAACGTACCTGGTTTCTGCAAATGAAGCTGGATCCATTCCAATAGCTGAGCAGTTCACACAGCTCCTTCACTTTGACCACATTGGGCTGAGGATAACTGGGCAGGAAAAGAATGAACAACAAGCAATTCAAACATCTTGGATCAACTTACTGTGTATTAAATCCGAAGTTTTCATGCCATAGGTTGGTATGACAACATTTTGCTTGAAAATAACCACTAGTGGTAGACACAGATTAGTAAAATTTGATAAGTAGAACAGCTGGTAGGTTTTACTGAGTGTGCTGGAGAATATATGAGTTTTTCTGATAATTCCTCCACACTCGCTCCTTTTTGCTTCATTTAAAACTCAGGAGCCTACAGTACATTATTTATTTATTTATTTGTTTATTTGTTTGTATCTGAAAACTAGTCTGGCGTGTATTATGTTGCTTTCTTTACAGGAATGCAAATTAGTCTTATTTATTTATTTAAGTTTGGAAATAGTGTACATCATAATGCAGACATGATAAACATGTGTACAACACAATGTGTACTACAGATAATATGCTGTCTAAGACTTTTGCACAGTCCTGTACTGTAAATAAGCAAACATCCTGACTAAGTTACACTAAGAGAACTTTATTGTAGAGCATGAAAACCAAAATGCGCCAATCTCTGAAGAGCACATGTTTATTACTGTGTATATTTACAATAAGAGGAGGGGAAAGTTTACTTTAACACTTGTTTTAACACCTAAAGTATCACCATGTCCATGGTGTGAGTAAATTACAGACCTGTAATCATGAGATCTGTGCAGCAGTTTCCTCTCTCTCCTCTTAGTGAAGGCAAAACCAAACTCATCAAAGCCCACAGAGCTGCTGCTCCTGCGCCTGCCTGGGGCTTTAACACTGCCACTGCTGCTCCTTCTCCTCAACATCGTCTCTCTCAGTCTCTCTCAGAGACAAACCTTCAGCTTTATCACTACACGACTATAAAGCTTTCAGCTCTTCCCCTTGTCGTCCAGCTGTGTTTGAACTCACCGCCAGATTGATTCAAATATGGAGATGTTTCAAAATAAGAGCATGCACATTTCTCCAAATTTACTTCAACGCTTACTTGTATATTTTACTTTCAAGAATCACAAGAAATGTTTCAACAAGGAATCAAATCTTTATTCCTTTTTTTTTTTACACACAAATTGAATAATGTGGCCAAATGCGTGCAATTAACTGAAAAAATGTGAGTTCTTGTTTTCTCTTAATATGCAGTTTTCCTAAAAGTCTTCAGAACGTTTTCCTGAAAGGCGCACTTAGTCACGTGACTTAGGATCCTCCTCCCCCCCCCCCCCACTCTCTCTCTCTCTCTCTCTCTCTAATGTCAACAGATTCTGCAAAGAATAAACGCAAAAAGTGACACTTTTAAATAAAATTAAAATTAAATCATGTTCACACAGGACAGAAAATAATCTGTTTGTCATCACGTGATTTTTATGTCATTACATAGATTCATTTTTCTCTTTAGTCATGCACACTTTGAAACAATCTGCATCTTATTTGCTTTATACCATTACCCTCCCATGTTTTATTTACACATACACATTATTTACTTCTGTAAGACTTCTCTTCACAAAGTATGTAACATAAAGGAACATACATTTACCCTGGATTTAAAAAATTCTGTTAAACCTCACATTTTATTGCAAAACTTCTTTCTAAACTAAATTAGCTTTTTCTCTTTTTTTTTTTGTTCAATGATTTTTTTTCTGTTATTTAAAGTGTAAAATAAATAAATAAATAAATAAATAAAAACCTGCCAAATTCCCAGCTATTAAACCTGTTATTAATTCTTTCATTCATTTTCATCGCTTTTTCTACACAGGGTCGCAGGAAGCCCAGAGCTTATCCCGGAAAACTTCGGGCACAAGGCGGTGTACATCCTGGACAGGGTGCCAATCCATTCCCATTGAAACAAACTGGAGTACCTGGAGGAAACCTATCAAACACAAGGAGAACATGCAAACGCCACACAAACTGACCTCGAGGCGAGAATCGAATCCTTGAAACCTGGAAGTGCGAGGCATCAGTGCTAACCACTACACCACCATGCCACCTTCAACTGTTAAATGATTTGTAATTCTATTGTGGTGAAAATATACAGGACTACAAAAGCTAAACAGACAAGAACACATTGTATTGTTGCTGATGAAGTTAGTTGCTCATGTGCATGAGGCAGGAAGTCTGTGATCTGTAAAAGATGTCCGTCTGAGTGTCTTAATGTCCTCAATCCTGTGTAGAAGTGTGCAAAAGAATAAAAACATCACTTACAACAGCTAAACAACACAGCAATCAATGTTGTGCCATAATACAGACATGTGACAAATCTGGGGTCTCCGATATAATTCGGGGGCACATACTTATTTGACTGCCATAGTTTAGGTGATGTTCTCCCTTATAATAATAATTGGGTATCACTGCAAATCAATACTATGCTCTTCTGACTAATTTAATGCTGCAAACTGGAATAAAACGAAGGTCATCTGTTACAATGGTGCATTAAGGCACTGAGTGGGGCATAAAGCTGTTCATTCTGACTCCCGTCATCACCGCTATCTTGTCAGTCTTGACATTTCCCCCAAATTTGGAGCGAACCCCGTGCTGCGCCTGCTCCAAACGGGCTGCTGTAGGCTCGTCCACAAGAAGTCCTTCTTCCTCTCCAGTTCCTGCAGTTTCTTCACCTGAACATGAAAGATTGTAACACACAGTAGTTTTTCTTACAGAAGCCTTTCCCAACAGAAAATGAAATGAAGTAGGACTTTCAGGGATATTTCAAATGTTTTGTTTGTTTTGTTTTTCCAAGGACTAGACAAGAGAAAATACTGCACATAAGTCTTCCTTGCAAAGGCATATGCATGGGAAAAAAGCAATCATAGGCCAACATGATTAAATTAAGGGCAGAATTTTCATTAAAATAAAATAAAATAAGTAAGCTCAATAAAAAGTAAAACGTTAAATAATGGTACAGTAGGTTTATGTTAAATTTTAATATGTACACTTACAAACTGAATATATTGTAGTAACTTGAACATTATATTAATAAAGGATACAGCACATAATCTTTTACAATCCCTTTGTATGCTGTAGTAATTCAATTACCTGTTCAAGCTTGAAGACGACCCTGTGCACAAAGTGAGCTCCATGAAAGACATGGAGTGTTAATGTTGGACTGAAACAAGTTGAGTGTCCTGCTCAGAGGCCTGACTGAACTCAAACCCCACTGGGATGAACTGGAACTGAAACTTTATTAACATTGCAACATCAGCACCTGACGCACTAATGCTTTTGAACACAAATACGATTCTGTAAACAAATAAAAAATCTAGCAGAATCTAGTGTTCCTGAAATAGATTTTAAATCCACTGCAACCCTGACCAGGATAAATCCTTTATTAAAGATTAAATAATAAGTCTGCTTCAGTTAGAAAGAAGAAGGTTTTTCTTGATCTCCAATTTCAGCTCGGTGGCGGACAAGAAAAGTATTAGGAAACACTAATACAGTACAAGTGTGTATGTGTGTACAGTATATTAAAAATAAAGGTAGGATTTTAAAGAGTTAGAAATTAATAAACTGAGTCTAAGGATAATCTGGAATTTCCTTTGGGATCAATAAACTATCTACAGTGGTGTGAAAAACTATTTGCCCCCCTCCTGATTTCTTATTCTTTTGCATGTTTATCACACAAAATGTTTCTG
>JAQQZS010000002.1:28314689-28335098 GCA_030068045.1 Platyallabes tihoni
CATGTTTGTATTAAGTACTCGGCGAGTACTGAAATGCAAGTACTTGTACTCGTACTCGTTTTCCAAAAAAGTGGTATCGGTGCATCCCTAGTTAAAACTCATGAAAACGCATGAAAAATAATCAATCATTTCTCATCCTACGACGACTCCAATAGGATACAATAGGTATGCTCAAGGGCTTTCTGAATACACATTTTAACGCCCAAATGCTATAATGTGCCCGTGCTGTGTGTTCGTACCGCTTATTCTCGATCTCTCCTTGCTGTCTCACATAATCCTGCTCGTACTCACGAATGTTGGCTACCCCGATCTCAGCACAGAACTCTGAGAACACCGTGTCCTCCGTCTACAGCAGGAAAGCAAAGTTCAAAAAGTTCAAAAGTTGCTGTCACTAGGATATGAGTTTAATATTGAAGTTTTTTTTTATTTTATTTTTTTAAGTGACACGTTTGTGTGTGTCTCACGTGATTGACTTCATCGTGGAGCACTGTAACCTTGCTGTCCTTCACTTGCACATTACTGGTCTGCATTTCGATCTGAGACGTCAGGTTAGAGAGATCACTTTCCAATCTGGAGATTTCCTGTTGCACACATACACACACACATACTTTAGTATAACACTGATGAGTGAATAAAAAAGGTAGAGTGAGGTGGAAAAAAAGAGACACAGCTTACAGCCTGATAGGCAGGGATGCTCTTCTTGCGTATGGACTCCAGCTCAGAGTTGGAGTATTTGAGGCGAGTCTGGATTCCCTGAGCCTGGGCTGTGATCTGATGGAGCTCAGCCTCCTTGCGTTTCAGTTTTATTAGTTCCTGCCAAGAATACATACACGCACACAGGTTTCAAAATAGAAGTACAGTATTAGATTTGTGATAAATCTCCACTTTCTTACAACAGCACATCCTTAATTGTTTCTCTTTCAATTCAAGGCCTTAAAATGGCACTAAAATCAAAGAAGAGTCTGTGCTTCATGCTGTCCAAAAACTGGAGGGTGTGTATTTTGTGCTCTACATACCCTCAGCTCTGCACTAAGCTGCTCCTTGCGCTCTTTCAGGCCGTTCATGTCCTTCTCCTCCCAGCGCCGAGCTTTGTTGCGCAGGTGAGCTGAGCCACCGGAGATCACCCCCGACTTGGAGAACAAAGTACCATCCAAAGATACAGTCTAAAATATTACAAAGCAACAGCATTATATTAAAGATCTGGTTGGACTATCTTTTATCTTTTTTTTTTCCACCCTGAAAAAAGATTTTCGCTTACACATGTTTTGTGCGTCTTTCTCTTGTCGAGTCTTTCAGGACTATAAAATGTGTATTTTATAAAACATATATATAACATTTTTTTCTTTCTATTAAAAATTTCCGAAACTTGCTGAATTTTAATTTTGACAAATTTATACACATTATCAGTGCTCCGTTTATTTTTTTTTATGCTATACTAATACAGAAAATGTGTGTGTGCCAAAGAAGCTACTTCTGAAGTGAATGCAATATGAAAGTGAACAATCCTGCTTGAAGTTCCTAACTTCAGCTGTTTCGGAGAGATGATTTCATATGTGCCCCAAAAATAACCATTTTTCAGCATTATACTGTCTCGCTTCAAACAATAATCAGTTAAAATGCAAATGATTCATTTTCATTCATTTTTTTATGAATATTGATACTAAAATTGTCATGACTGATCACTAACTGGGGTATGTGAAAAGCAGTCACTGAATTGCGCTGTGCTGTTAGAAATCTCCCCACTGTGGGACGAATAAAGGTATATCTTATAGGGTGAGTGTGACAAATAATTACGTGTTAAATCTCTCGTCATGTCAATCAAATTGTTAACTAAATAAATATTTAAATCATCGCTTAATTGTTAACATACATGCATTTTGATTCTTTGAGGAAAAAATGTAAGCAGAATTTACACGTATTTTTAAGATTATGTATTAAATCTCTCTGAGGATCTGCATCACGAGTTCATAATAACGTTCAACTTTGACCTCGCCAGCTCTCACTCTGACTTTGCACAGCCACGTCTAAATCTTACCTTAAGGCGCTCTGAGCCGTCAAACGCAACGTGACGGGCGTCTTTTAAGTTCTCGCACACGAGAGAGTTCCCGCACACAAACTGTACCACTCTCTTCAACTGGGGTGCGTTCTGGGAACACTGCACCACATCCACCACCATCTTGGCTCCACGCACCTCCCTGAGACGCTCGTTCAGTGGCTTTACCTGACACGAGGAAAAAAAGGATAGTCTGTTCATTATAAATCGTGTTTAAACATTAGCGCATTCATCTGCCTTTATGTAAAAAAGTGACCCAAACATTCATCCTGCCTCATGGCAGAGGACACACGGCGGTCTGACTCACATCCAGGTTGTCGATAGGGAGGAAGGTCTCTCGCTCAGCTCTCTCTGCTTTTATAATTTGAATGCAGTCTCGGGCCACTTTAGCAGAGGACACCACAATGCCGTTCATGTAATAGCCGAATACCTTTGTGACAGCGAGCTGGTATTTCTTGTGGATGGGCTGGCACAAGTCCATCAAACGTCCATACTAGACACAAAGAAAAGTATCCGAATCAATTCTTTAATAGAAAAAAAAAGGTCACTGTTACTTATGTATTTGATGTATTTTGCATTACCTTTTTATGTTATGTTTATCATGTTAAGCATTTATAATATAAGCAACTGTTTCTATTTGTTGCCTGTTTTAGTTAAATATTATACTGCTGTTTTGCACCTGTGACTTAAACGAATTACAGTGGAACCTTGGATTACGAGCATAATTCGTTCCGGAAGTGGGTATATATTTTTGTATATGATTATGTATTTCAAAACACTCATAAATCAAAGCAAATCCTCCCATAAGAAATAATGAAAACTTAAATTAATCGTTCCACAGCCCCCAAAAATAAATACATAAAAATAATTAATACAAAATATAAAGTAAAAATAAAACAAATTAACCTGCAGTTTACCTTTAAAAAAAGTAAAAATAAATCCTGACAGATAAGTGCTTCCGTTTATGCCCGCAGGCGCTGTGAGTGTGTGTGTGTGTGTTTGTGTATGTGTATGAAGCTAAAATAAGAGGAGAGGAGGAATCAGCTCGTCCCCTCTCCACCTTCTCATCTTACACATTAAACCTTACATTATAAAGGCAAGAAGAGGGGTGTGTGTGTGTGTGTGTGTGAAGGGGCACGGTGTCCAATGACGCGCGCACACACATAACAGCAGGCTGATACAGAGAGAGAGAAAATGGATCTTTAACCTCTCTAATGAGACTTTCTTTTGCTTTACACATGCACACACACGTGTGTTATAATAAACAGTACACACGCGCTGAACACACGCTTACAAACACAAAATAAAATATATTTTACGCGTACACACGTGGTCACAGTGTTATGGTAAACAGTGCACGCGCGCACGGATGTTGATTATACAAGTAAGAGACGAGCACTAAGACCCAGCAGGAGAGACGATTACCCACAATTCCGCAGCGCGAGAGAGAGAAAACATTGGCTCAGTTGTGATCACGTGACCCTCGGTGCAAAACAAGAAGCGCATGCGTGCTACATGATACTCCATGTAAACCAAGACTTGCTCGTTTTTCAAGTCAAAATTTATAAAAAATCTTTGCTCTCCGAGGTTCCACTGTAGTTAAGTTTAATTCAGACATGCTCCTCCTGATGATGCTAGTACATTACCACGACGTCCGGGTAGAGTCTGCGCAGGCTCTCGAGGATTTCATCGCGTTTCTGTTGTCTCCGATTCTCCTGGCTGTCTATGCGAGCGTTCTGAAGTTCCTGAACTACCACGGCCAGTTCTCTGTTCACCTCCATCATCCGCGACCGTCCGCTCTCCAACAACTCTGCCAAGTTCTGCTCCTGTTCCCGCAGCTCGTCCAGAGCTTTGCTGTAAAAGACATGGGCTCGATGAACAGAAAGCCATATCTAATCATGTCTAATTTTAGGCTTTCTGATATTGATTGCTTTGAACTGTAACACCACAGCATCAAGACATTCAGGTTTTTCCCGTACAGACGTCTCTGTGGTCTCTGTGCATAAAGTGAATCTCAAGCAGAGAAAAAAAGTCACCCATAGAGACAGAAGTAAACAATCATTTTTTTTCTTCTCCCATGACCCCCACCCCCCACCCACGCCTCATCAATAAATTATTTAAATGCCAGGGATAGCTAGTTTCTTTAACTAGGCCCAAAGAACATAAATTTGGTCAGTAAAAAGTGGCACACTATTACTTAAAATAGAAAAATAATTACAAATTTTAAAAAAACACAAAAATGAGAGCATGGTCTCTTGTGAAGTCCTCAATGTTAACGCGTGATGGTATCAGAGGTAAAAAGTAACATTGCATATAAAGTTTATACCGACTGGTGCACAACATACTTTGAGGTGACGCCATACTCCTCCAGTTTCCCAGCCCGTCTGTTTAACTCATCCAGATGATCTTCAGAATGCTTAATGTTTGCCTATACACAAGGGAGAAAAAAAGTAAATACATTTTGATATCCGCCATTGGTTATTTTATTTTATTATAATTACACTGACACCACTACTGATTATATCCAGGGTGGTTATGACACAAAAAACAAAACACAAACACACAAACACGCACCCCAACTTCACTTTTTCGCCTTTTGTCAAACTCCAGCTTTTCCCGATCAGCCTTCAGCTCCCAGTGTATTTTCTCAGCCTTCTGAAGCAACACGGCTCCCTTTTTCCTGGCCAACTCCTTCAGCTCCTTATAACGCTCCAGCTACAACAACAACACACATTTTACCTCCATTCAGAACTGTTTAACTCAAATGTGTACACACTCTGGACATATTACATATTAAGGAATTCTGAAAAAGTAGGCTAGGCGGTGAGTTAACACAATGGAACATCAAAAATAAAACATTTCCACCGTTTCATCCCACACTCTATCCAACCTGAGCTTCTTCCAGCTGTATATCTTTGCCACTCTGTGCTTCCCACTCCTCTATCTCTTTCTCGTAAACCTTCCAGGCCTTCTCCAGCTCGACAAGTTCCGTCTCCAGCTCCTGCACCCCCTGTTCCTTCTTGGCCTTTTGCTTCTGGCTCTTCAACAGGCTGGTCCGTTCCTCCTCAAGCTTGCGCTGATGGTGAATGGTGTTCACTTTGGCCCTGATGTACTGAGGCCTCTGGCGGCTGAGGATTTCCTCCTGGGACCTGAAGGAGGAGTGGAAGTCGACACAGTGTATAAGGTGAATGAAAGCATGGGTGTGCTTTTTTTTGTTGTTTTTTGTTGTTTACAAAATCCTCAGGCAAACAACAGGCTACAAACCCAGTCATGTGACCTGCTACTTTACTGTAATTGCTGCGACATCTGTTCGCAACTCAACTGTTCCCATGTTCCCCACAACTATCCTGACCTTTCAGACGTCTTTGTGACGTCTCACTCCTAGCTTCAACCTTCTACTATCTTTTTTTATTTTTTCTTGGAACTCACAATTTTCCCAGTTTGTTTAGTTCTGCTGATGTCTCAGGTCACATGACGCCTTTTACGTCCCTGCCTTTTACACTTTTGTTATTGCTGTTGTGTTTTTGCTGTGATTACTGTATAAGCAACACGCTCACTTGATCTCCTTCTCTAGTTTCTGCAATTCTCTGTTCAGGCGTCCATGCTCTTTCTTCTGAGCCGTCACAGTTTGTTCCCACTCCTCCACCACGCTCTTTTTGACAGCTACAGCCTCCTGTTTCTCTCCCAGCGACTCAATGAGCTCATTAACACCCCTCTCGTTGTGATAAAGCTGAAAAAGGCTGAGCTGCAGCTTGCTTTCACTGAGCTGCTCCACCAGCGCCTGATATTTCTCAGCCTGAACAGATGATGATGATGATGATACCGTTAGCTCATCCTGCACTTCACTTTTCAAGGAAGAAAACTACAGCAGAATATATTTATACATCATAATACCTCAGTTTTGTCTTTGAACACTTGCTTCTTCTCTGCAGTGGCTGCTCGTTTACGATTAAAATGGTACTGCGTGTCTTCTTTGGCTTTCTGCAGCGCACTCAGCTTGGTGTCATACTCGGTCGCCAGCTCAAAGGAGGTACTGATGCGCTCGAACATCTTCGTCCGTTCCTTCGCGCTCATCATAGCGATGGACTCCACAGCACCCTGAAACATGCATAATACACACCAGTCCGCATCACACACTTTGCGTAACTTATTGACTTGAAGGCATCCTCGCAGTGCAGTGTTCAGCATTTTTTGAATTATCCTTACCTTTATACACAAATTAGTTGTGATTTTGTGTTTCACATGTAATGTGAAAGAATTAGAACTGCAGCTTTAAGGTTTTATTATTGTTGCTAAGATATCAATAAATATCTCACGTCTCAACTTGTCTTATTAGTTTCATAGCTACAATAATAATAATAATTATAAATATAATAACAATTCAACATAGTGATTAAAAGATGAATGATGACCATAAAACTTACAAACACTTCACAAGCATTTTAATACTTTTGTATGAGTAAGTTCATGATATTGTAACAGGTTTTCCAATTCAATGATGGAAATTTGTTTAACATCTAAGCTGGATGTTATTCCTAATGGAGAGCCGTGTGTTTCCTTGTCAGGTGTGTGTGTGTGTGTGTGTGTGTGAGGCAGCACGACACGGAGGTTAAAGATGTTCTGTATGCAGTTCATGTGTTAGCCCCATAATGGTGTATTAGTAGGACAGTCATACAGTACCATTTAAGAATAAACATAGACAGCCTTGAAATATAATTTCTTTCTTCTCAATAATTTACTGCAGTTACTATGCCAGTCACTTCCAAGGAATAGCACTATGCGGGTGAGTCAAAAATTATCCGCAATTTGGCTGCAGAATTTTGTTAAATACTGTTTAGAAAAGACAAATACATGATTTTTCGACATAAACTCCATGCTTTTTAATACACTTTGTCCATCTGTTGACAATCTTTCGTATTCCCTCGTTAAAACATGTTTAAGGCTGAGCTATGAGCCACGAATGCAACAGTTTCAATGAATCAGTCCGGGAGCATGATGACAAAATGTCTGTCCTGTAAAGCTGTCCTAATGGTGAATAATCCTAATTTCGGAAAATCCTCAACAAAACAGTGTTTACAGTCCAATAAAATGGAAAACAGCTTCTGAGATAAAATGGCGTCCAGGATTCCCCAAGCGATTTAAAGGCGCAGAGACAACACTGTTACATTTCACGTGTGAGATTCATTTTCTTAGGCGCGATTACGTTTTTTCACATGATAGCAGTGTGGGGAAAGGGGGCAGGGATTTAATCAAGTGGATTGGTTTGTTTTACATTGTATATTGGTGTCAAATGTACTTTTCGCACAGGATTAGTATTATCTGGGGACCTTATGTGATTTAGGAATTACCCCCTCACATCCATGTTCGTTGTGGTCGCTTCGCACGGTAGAAGCCAAGCCTGCGATTTTACTCAAATTTACTGACTTATCTCCCAGATATAGAGAATATATCCTGAAGTGTGTGTCTCTTAAGAGTGTGTTGCGATGAAAAAAGGAGGGGAGGGTGTATGTGTGTGTGTGTATCCAGACTGTGTGTGAGACAGAGAGAGAATTTATGGATGTCCGGTTAGATGGATTAAAAAAAAGTAATAAATGTAGTTACTGTGCTCTGTGTCATTTACATTTCACCGGGTTAAAATCTAATACCTCATGCTGTACGACTGATTTATCTGTAACACATTAACCTGGAATCATGGCGTAAACCTCCACGCTTAATTTTGGATAAAGGCGTATAAGACGAAAGAAGAAATCTGACATACGAACAGGATCCTGGAACAGGAGGGAGGGCTACCTGCATATCATTTAATGTTTATTTCGTTACTTTTACTCTGTTTAACGACTCTTTTTGGTGAGCCGAGTCGATTACAGTAATTCGACGAACCTGACCTGAAAAACTAACCTGAAACACTAAGCAGTTTCTGGTTCTCAGCACGATACCGATCTTCTCCAGCTCGGACGTATACCTGGACAGGGTCACCTGTCTGCCGTTGATCCGATACTCCGAAGAGTCACCTGGAATAAAACAAAAGATCAGAAAGAAAAAAATACAATATGATGTCACTTGATTTTTTTTTGGGGGGGTGGGGGTGGGGGATGGGGTAAATTGTAGTATTCAGAAACGTCACTGCTGCTAACACACACCTGAGATAGTCCTGCTGAAGATGGTTTCTTCATCGTCATCATTGCAAAGGCACATGGAGACCGAGGCTGTGCGCGAGACCGGTTTTCCGACATGGGCGCCGTGAATCAGCTCTCTGGTTTGCTTCACCCTCAGACTGGACGCTCGCTCTCCCATCACAAACCCCAGCGCATCCATCACATTCGATTTACCTGTACCGTTACCACAGTTATATATTTAACACAATATCACTCTAAAGATTAAGCCTACCTTGTCTTTCTAACTTAGCTTACCTGAGCCATTAGTACCAATGATACAAGTGAACCTCTTAAATGGACCAAATGTCTGTTTTCCTCTCCATGACTTGAAATTTTCCACATCTATTTGCCTCAAGTAACCCATATTTATGTAAATTACAAAAAAAAACAAAAAACGACTAAAAAAACAATGAAACTTTAAAATATTTAGCAGGAATGAAGAGCTAGCTAACTGGCTAACCAGTTTCCTGTCAGAAAGAGAGAGAGAGCGAGCGGAACGTGCGTGAGATTAGTGTGGAGAGTCATCCTGACCAATCAGAGAGTGGCTAATTTGCATATCCCAAATGGTTCATGGGAGTTGGGAAACAAAACTTACCGTCATCGGAAAGGTAGATTAACTTAAATAATAACGGGGGCGGGAACACTTTTATCACGTGGTTAAATAGAGAAAAGAAATAGTTAAGAAATAAAAAACTTTGCTGGTAGTTCTCATTTGTGTTCCGAGGCTTTACAGCCAATGGTTTCACCAGCCAATAGTTTCTGGCATAGATAAGAAGTAAATGTAAAGTTGATTGTGAAATGCAAAAAAAAAAGAAAGTTTAGGTTTACTGAATCATGATTCATGAATTTGAAGAAAAAAAAGTCCAATATAATTTAACAGGGAGACTCCATGTGCACGAGCCTTTACTTAAACCAGCTGAAGCGCCAAACACCTCGAAGAGAGGCTTCATTTGGACACGCCCCTTCTGCTCGAGACAAGCTTCAGCACTTTGGTATTATACATACCATGAAGCTTTGTTTAAGGTTATTGATGGCGAGACGAAGCTTAATGAGTCTCTGAAGCCTTCCAGCCAAGTTGTTCACAAAAGGGTTAATTTCTCGAGGCTTCATTTACACACGAACTCCCCCTACTGGTCAAAACATGTAAGATGACTAGATGTGTTCGTAGTCATTTTAAGTACTGTAAATCACTATGTTCATTTATTCATCCTCTAAAAGCAGTCTTGCCCTACTGTAGGTTGGGGATGGGAATAATACGTGATTTTCATTAAACTATGCATTTTTCAATTGTGAGCACAAGATAATAGCCCATTTAAACTATCTGTTGTAAAATTGAATTGAATTGAATTGAATTGTTGTTGTCTCCTCCTATTAACATGCTTTTGCTTGTTTGTAAATAGTGTATATAAGACGTTCGTACCTGTTATATTTTGATCAAGGTTCCATGGTAGTAGCACACATACCAAAGTGACCCTCCTCCATTACATTAATATTTCATAATTTCATAAGGGACAGTGATGTTTTCCAACTGGGGCAATGTTACTAAGAAGATTAATTAATAATAATTATAATAAATAATAATAATAAAAATAAGACATTATAGGTGCTTAGTTGATGTGAGTCTGGCAGGGTGTGATTAACTCTTCAAACTGAGGCAGTGTTACTGAAGAAAGGAAAGAACAGAAGGGCAGTGCATATGTAACTGGTGGCGACACTTTTCATTTTTATTTAAAAACAATATATATATATATATATATATATATATATATATATATATATAATGCGCAGATGTTTACAAAACAAGACACAAAGAATACAAAACAAACACAGCAAATAATCCATCTATAATAGAAAAAAAAAACAGAGCTTGGGCTTTACAGTATATCTGTCAATACATGGCGGCAAGATTCGAACCACTTCCTGAACCGCCAATCGCAGCGAGGCTTCAAAGGTCATTCATGACGTCAGTCGCCGTAAACAATTCTCGTCCCAGAGGTTTGTTCTACTGACATCTAGTGGACAGGTTTTGCGTTGCAAGTAATATTGCATTTATTCAAATTCAAATTTTATTTATCACTGATAGGAATGTTGCTAATAATATTTATGCACATAATCACTATCTTTGATTATTTGAATATTAAATTAAGACCTAGACCAGAAAAGTAAAGTGAGGAACAAATAAGAAGTCAATATCTTTCTATCTTTTTCCTTTTTTTTATTATTTTTTTTTTATTATGAACATGTACAAGCCATTTGTAAGATAAATATAAATTTGCCAATTCGTGTGAAGGTTTCAATACACAAATTAGGTGATTAAAACACACAATAAAGAAAACTAATTAAAGAGGAAAATAAAAAATGAGAAATAGATACAATAACACTAGAGTTTATGAGATAGGGATTGAGGTCATTAATATAAACAAAGTGTTTTTTGTGTGTGTGCATTTCCCTTCATCATATATTAGATAAGAAGTAAATGTAAAGTTCATTGTGAAATGCAAAAAAAAAAAAAGTTTAGGTTTACTGAATCATGATTCATGAATTTGAAGAAAAAAAAGTCCAATATAATTTAACAGGGAGACTCCATGTGCACGAGCCTTTACTTAAACCAGCTGAAGCGCCAAACACCTCGAAGAGAGGCTTCATTTGGACACGCCCCTTCTGCTCGAGACAAGCTTCAGCACTTTGGTATTATACATACCATCTTATTACCGGCTAATAAGAGGCCGGGACGTTGAGGGAGAATAAGACCTACAGTTGTCTGTGATGCAACATACTGGATTCCAACTGCTGTTAAACAACAAGGAATAAGACACAGAAGAAAAATTACAGAAGATTAGTATATTCTCCGCTGGCAGGGTGGCTTAGTGGTTAGTACTGTCACCTTGCACCTCCAGGGTCTGGGTTTGATTCCCACCTCGGGTTTGTGTGCATGGAGTTTGCTTGGTGGTTTGTTAGTTTTTTGATACTCCGGTTTCCTCCACAGTCCAAAGACATGCAGATTAGGCATGGCGTTCCCAAATTGCTGTAGTGTGTGTGTGATAGATTGGCACCCCATCCAAGTTGTACCCCACCCCCTGTGACCCTGTATACATATACTGTATACTGTAGCTCTGTGTGCATTTCCCTGCTGTAGCCTGGTTGACCCTGTGCTCTGACCCCAGATTCCTCTGGCATATGCAGAAAATCATTTTACCCTGCTGTAAATACATATCAACAGCAGATAATTGATATAACAACAAATAATTGAATCTACGAATTCTAATTGAATTTACAAATTAATTTAATGATATTGTTCCATTTACTCTAAAATAAAACAAGGAATGAAAAAAAATGGACCAATGAATCATGATTGGGGGGAAAGTAAAATCTGTATATCATGAGACAAAAATCATAAAAGTTTATGGTCTATCAGTTAAATATTGAGGGCTGCATTAATCAAAGAATTGATGAACTACTGTATCTTGGTTAACTGTTTATATCATTGATTGTTTGCAAAATTGAAACACTACATATAAAACATGATTGTCCACTGAAGTTATAATAATAATTTAAACAGCAGCATACCCACATGATTTAAAAAAACAGATTATTTTATTGGAACCATATTTACAGTTGTATTATATGACTTGTGATGTTTTCCTGATTAGTGTTTTGGTCTGAAGGCAAGTTGCCTGAATCTTCTTGCAGCAAAGTCTCTGATCATTTTTTAATTATAGAAACATATGCAAGGGGTGATCAAGTCAAATTGACTTTCGATCGTGCAGAATAACAGAACACAGTTATGAAAGTAAATCTGCCTTTATTTCTCTATATAATCTCCTGCTACACTAATGCACTTATCCCAGTGTTTCACTACCGCTTGGACACCATCAAGGTAGAGAGTTTTCTCAGTACGCCAGAGCCAAGAACAGACTGCGTGCTTCACGTCTGCAATGCTGGCCTCCCAGGAACTCCTTTAATGGCTTGAAGCGGGGTCAGGATTGTATGGGGATGTGGCGGTCCCTCCTAGTCAAGTTCCTGTAACGTGCAAGTGGTGTTGGTGAATGATTGTGTGTACAGTTTCCACAGACAGGTGCGTCTAGTTGGCGACAAGTTGTCCCTAGATTTTCAAGGATTATTGTTCCACTATATGTTCATGATCAATGTTTATAGAAATGACTACAGTATTCTCTGAGCCACCTCAGGCCGGTTTCATCATTCATGAATGTACAGCTTACTTTAAAACATAAGCACACGATTCTATAGTCTGTTAGAACAATTTGTAGGGTCCCTCACCATGATCTTACAAATAATAAATAGGTTTGTGAGATTTCAGGAGGTCCCCTACTGACCTGGTGCTCCAAGCAGTTGCCTGCCTACAAGCTGTGTCTCTGCGTTTGCAACATTTTAATTTTTTTACTGCGACTAAGAGTCTCATCACCGTACTGTGCTTAAGTCTTCTGTAAGTTTCAATCGGTTTTGCGCCTTCATTCATCAGAAATTTCATTACAAGTCCCGGTTTGACTCGAACGCCACTCACAGGTTTTGCTAAATGCATGCCCGTTTCCAGCCCAGATCACCAGTTATATGGAAAATGGATCTTTAACCTCTCTAATGAGACTTTCTTTTGCTTTACATGCGCTGTACACACACACCTACAGACACAAAATAAAATATGTTTTACACGCACACACGTGGTCACAGTGTTATAGTAAACAGTACACGGATGTTGATTATACCAGTAAGAGACGAGCACTAAGACCCAGCAGGGGAGACGATGACCCACAATTCCACAGCACAAGAGAGAGAAAAAACATTGGCTCAGTTGTGATCACGTGACGCTCGGCGCTTCTCAAAACGAGAAGCGTCTGCGTGATACATGATACTCCGTGCTCGTAAACCAAGACTTGTTTGTTTTCCAAATCAAAATTGATTAAAAATCTTTGCTCGTCTTGTGGAACACTCGCAAACCGCGTTACTCGCAATCAGAGGTTTCACTGTATTTAGTCAAATGTTAGCTAGTCTGACATGAGCACTTTTTCTAGCTCGCCTAACACCCTTGTTATTGTAAAGTTTTTATTTCTGTCAATTTATGATATTTAGGAAACCTGAGTTAAATTCCAAACTGTGTGAGTGAGTGTATGCGTGATTGTGCGACTGGGACCCCATCCAAATTGTAATAGAAACATGTAAAGAGGCAGAATACCCAGAAACCATAGATCAGGCATCACTAAGTGGTGGACTGCAGTCCGGATCTGTACCGAGTGACAGTTCTATCCAGACCCTGATGATTTTCTATTTAACTAGAATAATTAATATATCCATAACCTAGCACTTTTCCCAGCCTCAGAAATCACCAATTAACAACCAGCACCTCAGATTAGAGCCGTTATGAAGCTTTACAGAGCAGAAGTAGCTGATATACACCTCAATATCAACTGTTCAAAGGTGATTTTTGGACGCCTTTAGCATTGTTTTATAATGTAGAAAGCAATAAAAATCAAGAAAGACCATGAAATTGGAAGGTGTCTCCAAACTTTTAATTGGTAGCGTAATGTATAGTAATAATGTGCAGGGAATATGAGCAACAGAGAGAACAAATGTTACAAAATATTTTAGACAATGAAGTTCGTCGACAAGGAAGGACGTATTAGATGGGTTTCTTAAGAGACTAGATAGGATTTAACCTTTACGACCCAAGAAGTACAGATCGGCGCCAGCATAAGCATAACACAGCACAACGTACTGTAGGGTAATACCCCACCAATAACCAATAAGGAATATCTATCAGATTTGGGCAAACCACTTCCAGTGTCAGATTCTGTAAAGATCAATATGAGGATAATTCAAACCTCACCTGAGAATGTAGCCACCAGGGTCCTCTTTCCCAATCGTACAGTACTGTATATTCCTCCAATCTAAGAACAAAGTCTAAGTACGTACATCAGAATTCCTTACAGTATATACCGAGTCTGTGACTTACATACTTACCATATTTCCTTTTCAGCTTTACTCTAAGTTTTGCTTTGTCTATTTTAAGGTCATAAGTACTTTGCAGAGATGTAAAAGGGCAGATAATATCATGAAGAATCCCTCTCATCCTGGACAACATCTATTCTAGTTAATGCCATCAGGCAAACGTTACAGATCCATTGCTTCTAGTACTAATAGACTGAAAGACCATAAGGGAGTTAAATGCTGATAAACTTAGTCTTGAAACCTATTAAGTGCATTATGTTGCTCCGGGAGATCAGTTATACCTACAATCTTCGTGTTTACACAAATTTCATCTACTATTGTGTTGTGTAGAATGTTTACATCTGTATTCATAAATATTTATTATTTTTAATGTAATGCAATTGATTATTATTATTTTATAATTATGATATGATAATATGATTATTAAATATTCTATAAGACCTATAATGTGTCTATACAGTATATATGAGAATATTGATTATATAATTAGTTTTATTTAGCCCACACACACACAAAAAAAATTTGACCGTACCATTTTTGTAATACTGTAAGAGAGCAGCGTTTCATGGGGTATCTGATGAAAAGATAAAATGTGTTTTTATCATATCAATAAACTTATTTATGATGTGAGTGTACATCAGTTGTACTGTATTTGTTTTTACTTACACTTTATTTCCCACTGGTATTATATAGGTTATTTTTGAGCGATGTTTTTGTGTGACTAAGTACTGTCATAAGTATTTAAAACAAGGTTAAGAAATTGATTAAAAGCACAACACAGGTGGTATTTCACATTTGCTTGTATTTATTTTACATCCCGTTTTTGTCTGAAAACAAGAAATCGGAGCTTTATTTTCAGTTGAACTAATAAGGATGGTCACGCACATATTCCATGATGTATTTAAGAGCCAGCCAGGTCTCGCTCGCAGTTGGAATGATCTGATTGGCCGGGAGGAGGAAGCCATAGCGACCGGTGTCACGCAGCTCAAAGGCAAAGGAGTATTTGACACCGACCTTGTAACTCCAGTCAATGCTTCCACCGCTGGCTTGATCTGAAGCGATACAATAAACAATGCATGAACATCAGGAAAATTGCCAGAGAAAGCAATTAGAATGGATGAAGGTTGCGTAGACTCACAGATGATTTTGCAGATGCTTCCAACGCTGTAGCTGGTTCCGTACAAGGAGCTGAGGTTCTGCACTGCACGTCGACCCACAGAATCCTGGTAACACCAAAACAAATAAATAAATAAACAAATCAGGAGGTTTTATCATGTTGAACATCTAGATTCCTACATCTAGAGCCAGAAATATTTCAGAAATGCTAAACTGCGTGAAATTATAGCAAAATGATCAAACACTGGATGGCGTGTTCCAGTTCATGATTTTTTTAACAGATGAGTTTACTTCCTTTAATTCGCCCATTATTAAGACTTTATGACCATTTATACGTATGCCTAATGTCGTAGAATGTCTGCAAAACAGGTTAGTTATGAACTACATTAGAGCAGGTTTAAACTCAAATTAATCAGGGCCTTCTGACGATCAGAAATGAGAATTCGACCAAAGAATAGAACAACAGCGTACGAGTTCAGCCTTGTCAGGGATATCGGTGCAGGTGTATCCATACGGGTACATGAGAAGCTGTGAGTAGGCGTGGATGGAGATGAAGGACTTGAAGTTGCCGTGGTTCTCGATGAGGTCAACGATGTTCTGCACTTCGATCTCAGAGTGTGCAGAAGGTCCATGATAGGACTCAGAACACGGGTTCTTACTGGCACCAGGGCCTAAACGGAGAGCACGTACTGTAGATTGAAATCTCATAGATGGATATCTTTACAGGTGCTGCAAGTGTTTAGTGTCATTAGGGTTCTTACCACCGAAGCCAGCATCCCAGTTTCTGTTGGGGTCGACACCTCGGCACGTAGATCCAGAGTTGACGGAGCGAGTCTTGCGCCACATACGGTCCTGAAAACATTATTTGGAATAAACAATACATAAAGTTAACATCGTAGTTTCTATCCACCCTAGCTCATTATTGAGAAGCTCTTCCATGGCAGACAACACAGTGGTGCAGTGGAGGTAGCTCCTGGGTCGACCCTGAGCTTGGGTCACACTGTCTGTCTTTCCCTGACTTTCTGTCTTGCATGAGTTTTTACTCCCAACTTCCAAAAAACATGCAGGAGGCAGTTTGGCTACATTAAGATGCTCTTAGATGTGTATCAAATGTCCCCTACTATAAACCATACTGTAAGTAACTGTAGTGACAATTTCTGCTTTTGCTGAAAATCGCAGACTCACATAAGTATGGGTGTAGGCGTAGCCATCAGGGTTGGTCACAATCATGAGATAGATGTCCATTTGTCCCAGAAGAGAAGTCACAGAGGGATCAACACCAAAATCTGTAGCCATCTAATCAACATACAGAGAGAAATATACAAAATACTGGTATTAATGCATTTCTAAATATTTTTAAAATAAACTTTTTAATGTCGTAAATGCATTGTTTCTACTATCTGATCGAGTCACTCACCTTGTTAGCCATCCACAACGTCGAAGCGGTTGAGACCCACTCTCTAGAATGTATTCCGGCATCAATCCAGATCGCAGGTCGGTTGCTTCCACCAGTGCTAAACTAAAAATATTTCCAGAATGACTTAAAGAATAACACATTCCCAAAGTCCTCAAGCCATTTTTTGTAGTCAGTGTGATATAAGAGCGGTGTTCAAGTCA
Source organism: Platyallabes tihoni (assembly GCA_030068045.1). Classification (NCBI taxonomy): domain Eukaryota; kingdom Metazoa; phylum Chordata; class Actinopteri; order Siluriformes; family Clariidae; genus Platyallabes; species Platyallabes tihoni. The sequence continues at coordinate 28,331,592 of JAQQZS010000002.1, forward strand.
AACCAGAACTCGTGATTGCAAAAAAAAAAAAAAAAAAACAGAACACAGTTATGAGAGTAAAAAATCCCTTTTATTCCTCTATATAATCCGCTGCTACACTAACACACTCATCTCAGTGTTTCACTAGTGTTTGGACACCATCAAGGTAGAAAGTTTCCTCAGTATGCTGGAGCCATGATTACACTGTCTGCTTTCAGGTCTAAAACGCCGGCCTCCCAGGAACCCCTTTAATGTGGAAATGGTTTGGAGCGAGGTCAGTACTGTACAGTAGAGGGAGTGTGGCAAGAACTCCCAGTCGAGTTAAGCTGAACTAAGTTGGCAACAAGTTATCTATTTATTTTCAAGGATCACGTGTTCCACTCAAAAGTTCATGGGAACGACTGCAGTGAGCCACCCCGGCCGGGATCGTCATTCATGGATGTACAGCCTACTTTAAAACGTTTGAACAGTTGAAGTTGAAGCGGTTTTACGCCCACATTCACCAGAAATTTCATCCCGGTTTGACTTGAACTCCCATGGACCTGCTAGTCATTTTTATTCTCACCTTTAGGACATACATGGGACGTTTCTCATAAGAAAATCCAATCTCTATTTTGGAAATCAAATTGGGATAATCTTTCTCCATTCTGTCCATCCAATCGTAGATCTGCATAAAAGATAAAGATTATGCATTATTTCTTTTCATTTGCTACTCATGATAGAAATAAAACAAGAACTAAAACACTTGAGGGAGTGCTGGTATTGTAACTATGTCCTTAAGACTTTCACATGGTGGAAAACTTAAAGAAACAGACTGGAACTGGAGACTCCTTCCACGTTCAGATAAACCTTTCATTTCATACAAAATCAATCAACACCTTTTAATCAATCAGAACTGAGAATTCAACAGCACTGTTATAAGTGTGTGTGTGTACGTACTGTATCGAGCTTGTGATATGCTGCATAGTTTAAGCTCTTTGCATCAGCACTTTTCATGGCACTGCGCTGTAAATCTTCCTGCTCCTTATCCACGAGTTCCTGTTGCACAACAACATCATTGACATTGACAATAAATTTGCTTTATTAATCTGAGGAACTTTATTAGAAGTCTATTATTGGTGTATAACGTCATTCTCACCTGCAAATCCTTGATCATAACATGGAACGGGATCTGATTATCCTGTAGGAATCTCTGGACAGCATACAGACTGGCATACGGGACATGGATGTCGACTGGAAGGTCGCTGGAGACGGGATGAGTCCAGAAGTCCAGCTAAATGCAATCATAGTTTAACAGAAGATGTACACACAGGAAATAATCATATGACTCATGGGGTTTTTGGACATTAAATATTCATACATTTTTACCTTATGTGCATGTGTTTTTTTGTCGCTTATGTTTTTTGTATGTTTTTTTTTTTAATGAAGTCAGATGCTGATTTTCTATATATGATTACAAAATACACTTTCAGCCAAATACAGTATAGTGTAACCTACATACATCTACAGTACGTAGTAGCTACTACATAGGTAGTGATTAAAGCTGCATTCCATTCCAAAGTGAACTTCACAGGGTGCTCCCTTCTCCCTACTCCCGTGTACAGGGAATGTCGGTAAATCAGAACACGTGCGTTACCATGTTAACATGAGCACCTCGGATAACAATCGCTCCTGCTGTGGAAATTTCACACTACGGATATTAAATATTAAATTTTTATTAAAACAAATCTGATATCAATATAAAGCATATGCTATTGAAACATGCAAACTTGTAAATAAATTATTGATTAATAATAATAATAATAATAATAATTGATTAAAAATGTACAGAGATGTTTTTTTTTTTTTTACAGACTACTAGCCTATATAATACTACGAATTTCTTGATTAAATAAAAAAATTCATTATTGTCCTATTAATATGATCATCCTCGATATAAATAATAGTGAGAACTTCAGTGAAACACAATGATGGATAATTTTTCATTCCCTTTTCTGGTGAAGTGAAGACCTGTTGCTCAGTTGTTGCCTACACCATTCGCAGTTCCCTTTGATTCAACACGGTGGATTTCAACAACGCTCAAAGTCACTTACGCAACTTGTCACATGTGTGAGACTGATAAGCTGTTACAGGGAACAAGGAAAGTTTTTTAGAAACCAGAGTGTACAGTATATCGTTCCTCATCACTGAAGTCATAGCTGTATTTGTTCCATATTTTAAATGTGACTTAGGGTACATAAACGGTCCATAACTAGTTTGGAATGTATTTATTAGTGTATTAGTGCAGCTTCAAAAGAAAACTTGCACATTTCTAGGTACAGTACTGTATATAATATTTCTGATACTTACGCAATAAACACACTATATGGCCAAAAGTTTGTGAACACCTGCCCATCATACTCATACTGTATTTGGTTCTTCCCAAAATCATTGCCACAAAGTTAACCCTAACTCTCTTTGCATTGCATATAGCATCAGAATTCCCCTTCACTGGAACTAAGAGGCTCAAATCTGTTCTAGTGTAACAATGCAACTGTGCACAAACAAAGAGAGCTCCATGAAGACATGGGGTGTTAATGTTGGAGTGGAAGAACATGAGTGTCCTGCACGGAACATGAGTGTCCTGACTGAACTGAGATGAACTGGACCTTTAGCCTACTAGACCTACTGTACCAACATCAGCACCTGATCTCACTACAGCTCTTATACCTGAATAAACACACAGCCACACTACAAATTCCAGTGGAAGCCTTCCAAAAAGAGAAGAGTGGAAATTATTATGAACAGGAATACATTTGTAATGAGATCTTCACCATGTACATATGGATGGAATGAATGGTCAGGTGTCTACAAAAATTTGGCGCTATAGTGGACAATATATACAGTTGTATATAAAATAGAATATTGACAGTCACCATTTTCACCACGTTTGTCAAAGTTTTGTCTTTTACGCTACAATATCCAAAGCCTACAATCCTTAGTACAAATAAACATCTCACATGTTCTCTGTACCCCTGTATCTGGATCATATGGTCATAAAATGAATATACAAAGCTTTCCAAAATATAATAGTTATGTTAATTTCAAGACGTTTTGAGGAGATGATTTTATATGTGCTCCAAAAATACCCATTTTCAGCGTTAAACTGTCTAGTTTCAAACAATAATAATAAAAAATGCAAATTATTCATATTTCTTAATGAGTATTGATACTAAAATTGATGTAAGCTTCTAGAAGCATATGACCTGTAAAAATTGGTTTTTGGTAAAGGCTCAAAGAAGCAAAACAATATGTAGTGTCCGTAACCATGTCAATTTCATGTTGCAATATCTTAATTTTGTATTTTTTGACACTACAGACATAAAACGGCATGAAACTGTATTTAGCAAATGTGTTTCTTTTTATCTGATAAAATGTGCAGCATATTTACAAAAAAAATAAGAGCGGATCGGGAGATAAGACATGAGACATTTTTTTTAACACCGATACCATGTTTTGGCCGTAAGTAAACAGTTATGTAAAAAAAAT
>JAQQZS010000002.1:28365965-28377302 GCA_030068045.1 Platyallabes tihoni
AACATGGTTGTTGTTCAATAATAAAATTATTCCTCAAAAATACAACTTGCCTAATAATTCTGCACTCCCTGTAATCTTCTACATTACTGGTATTCTTTTTTTTCCCTGGTATTCTTTTATCCATGTCCCTCTTTTCACTCGTCTTTCTCTTTTCGTCTTTTCTCCTGTCATAAATGAACCGCTCTCTTCTAATCCCTTCACCTCTGCTCTACTTTTCCTACCTTCACAAATCTTCAACACATCCTGCTTTACACTTCATCCCAGCACTCTACTGTGTATTGATCTGTACTCACCTAGTTTGAAGTGTCTCTCTCTCTCTCTCTTTTTCTTTAAGTCTTTCTGATTCTCCCTCTCTCTTGCTCTATTTTAACATGAAGACATGCTCGTTCAGTTTTTTTCCAGACGCTCCTCTCCTTTATACGGATCCTGGAGGCATTCTAGGCATGCCTTTTTCGCTTCACTCTCGCCGAGAATGATTTCTTTCGACCTCACTGGGTGCCAAATCACACAGTAATCTCTCTCTCTCTCTCTCTCTCTCTCTCTCGGTCACTCCCCACTTTCTCTCCCTCCCTCTCTATCTCTCTCCTGCTCCCTCTTTTTTTTCTCCCTTTCACCCTCTTTTTCTTCTTCCCTCGATTCTGTTCTCTCTTCCTCTCCCTCCCTTTCTCCCTTTTCTTATCTCTTCCCCCTCTCTCTCTCTCTCTCTCTTCATTCCCTCCTCTCTCCTTCCCACCCTCATGTCCTTCCTCGCTCGATCCTGCTCTCTCTTTCTCTCTCTCGGCCCCTTTCTGCCTCCATCTCTTTCTCACCCACTTACTTTCTCTCTATCTATCTCTCCCACTCTTTAACTCTCTGCTCTCTCTCTCTCTCTTTTCTCCCTGCACACAAACCTTTCCTCACCACACAAACACAGCAGTCTGTTTCATCATCACTACATTCGTGTGATGATTGTTGTGATCTTACCTGCTATTGGTGCTTCCAGCCGGACTGGGATGAAGTTGTCCACTTGCCTTTCGCTCACTTTATGAAGTAATGTGTGCAGAAACCATAACCGAGAGAGAGAGAGAGAGAGAGAGAGGGGCAGCCGACAGAGCCAGACGCCACACAAGGGCTGTTACACAAACACCAGTATTGTGTCCCTACAAAAAAGTCCCTCCCTCTTCTAATACACACACACACACACACACACACTTCACATCCTGCACAATAACCACTAATTGGAAACAAAGTGGGATTTGAATAACTTTTGTTGCTGCACTTTAGTTCTTTAGTTCTTTAGTTCTTTAGGTGGAGCTGGAACTTTTGCATTTTCTTCAAAAGTTGTCTCCTTTATTAAAGTTACTGATTCACACATGAGGAGATTTCTTATCTGCCTTCAAGAAAAAGTGAAATATCAGTCTTAAAAACTTGTCATCCATTTTAGAGAAAGTACAGTATACCGTCAAACCTTGGATTGCGAGCACAATTCGTACCGGAGGCGTGCTTGTATATCAAAGCACCTGTAGATTAAAGTGAATTTCCCTCATAAGAAGTTATGAAAACTTTGATGATTTGTACCACAACCCGAAAATATCCATGTAAAATAATTAATACAAAACATGAAGCAAATTAACCTGCACTTTCCCTTTGAAAAGAATCGTGACTGGTGTTAGACGGGAGCAGAAGCAGGGGGGCTAGTGTGTAGGCTGACTTTCGCACACTCGCGCACACACACACACACACACACACTACAGGAACCATTGGCTCAGCTGTGGTCACATGACGCTTAGCAGACAAAGCGCATATGTACTACAGTACTTGTATATCAAGACTTTGGTCGTTTAACAAGTTAAAATTGAGTTACTCGCAATCCAAGATTCCACTGTATTTACTTACACTTTAACAAATTTTTTTAATTTTTATAAATTAGCTCATTTTGTTTTTAGAATTCGGCTACTAGCTACACTAGCTTGCTAGATTTTATCTTTTTTTTTTGTAAAATTAGCTAGCTAGTCATTTTTTATTTGATTTAATTAATTTTGTGTTCCAGTTTTAGTAAATAAGATTTAGCTAATTTTGAAATTGTGGAATTTAGCTTGTATAGGTAACCAGGTACATGAGACCTTTTGTTTTTTATTATTTAAAATGTATCAGGTTAAATTAGCTTGCTAGTTAGATTAGCTAAATCACCTTTAATTCAGCTGGTTAATAGCAGCAGGAGAAAAGACCTTCGATATCAAGATTTGTAAATTAGCTTTTATATTAGCTAGCGTTTTGTTTTGCAATTATTTAGTTGAAATTGGATAGCCAGACAAGTTTAGTATTTTAGTTTATTAAATAAGCTAGCTAGGCATGTTTTATAATTAATCTAGTTAAATTAAATAGCTTGTTACTTTTTTTTGCTATTTTTTTTTATTTCATTCATTTAAAAAGTCATCGAACTTCATCTAACCAGTGAGTTTGTGGAATATTTTCCTTATGAGCAGTTTCTTAGTGAGCTAACATGATCAGGAACAAGTTAAGCAGTTAAAAATATTTAAATTAGGTTAACGATATTATCTGGGATAGGCTCTAGCCCCCCTGAGACCCTGTATACTGGATAAACCGGTATAGACAATGAGTGAGTGATCTTGACTTTAACGCGAGTAGATATATTCTCAGCTCTATATTAAATACTTAACTGTTTCTTTTTACTTTCTACGCTACTGTTCATGTCTGCATGTAATCGTAGTTCATAATTCGTGACTTCCCTCAAAGTGTCCAGTTATCATTATGGATATGTCTTTAAGGTTGGAAATTAAAGTGATGAGGTCACAAATAATACATACAACGAATGTTCAAGTCAAGTTAGGACTCAGAATACACAATTAAACACAGTTATGAGAGGAAAAACTCCCTTTATTTCTCTATATAATGTCCTGCTACACTAATGCACTTATCCCAGTGTTTCATTAGCGCTTGGACACCATCAAGGTAGGAAGTTTTCTCAGTATGCCAGAGCCATGATCCGTCTGCCTGCTTCACATCTGAAACACTGGCCTCCCAGGAATTCCTGTAGTGACCCAAACATGTCAATACGTGTGGCAATAACTCTCAGTTGAGTTTGTTGGTGAAATTGTGTGATTTTTAATGACCAAGCATTCCACTCATTAAATGTTCACTACAGGATTGTCATTAACGGACATACAGGCTTCATTAAAAAGTTTCATTAAAGTTTTTTTACTGTGGCTAAGAGTCTCAGCACCATACTGTGCCTGAAATCTTCTGTAAATGTCAATAGGCTTTAAGATAAGATAAGATAAGATAAGATAAGATAAAATTAAATGAGATATACCTTTAAGTGTCCCACAGGGAGACATTTCTATGTTACAGCAGGAAAGAAAAATGTGCAAATATAAATTAGGCACAGTACAGGGAGAAAAGACCTTCGTTATCGCTTCTTCGCACACACATAGGATGTAACAGTCTGTCACTAATGGAGCTGCTCAGAGATGAATCTATTTCAATCAGCTTGTCCAGTATTCTTGTCTGCAGTAGAGGTGGTGCTGCACCAGCAGATCAGTCCATAGAAGATGGCTGAAAAAGGTCCAAAAAGGTCTTCATTAGTGCTCCCTGCACTTCAAATAAAAAACCTTAGTCTCCTCAGCAGAAAGAGTCTGCTCTGTCCTTTTCTATGAATTGCGCCTGTGTTGTCTGTCCAGTTCAGATGAACACCCAGGTATTTATAAGAGTCCACTTTCTCAATATTACACCTTCATTCATAACAAGTCCCGGTTTGACTTGAACGTCCATCATCCATTTATACATTAGTCTTTCTTAAAGAGAACCTTGTTTTATGTTTATTAGCCTTAGATATTGTAGCTCATGTGCTGTATAAATCACTGTGAATGATGTTACCATAGAAACCGCAGTATAAATGAGATGTGACTGAAATAATCTATGGCAATTAAGTGTAATACTACAAACCCCAATAGAGGTCAGGGGAAGGTCAAGCGCAGGGATTTGAGTCTACTGATAAGCCTAGTGATATCCTAACATACAGTACTTTATTAGATTGTTTTGAATGTTGTAAGTAGGAAGATTTCTCTTGTTATAAATATTTTACTTTTCATTTTTCTTTTCTGGCTGTGTTTAGTGTCAGCGAGTTTACATGCTGCTTATCAGATGTTATCAGATGACCATGAGAACAGTGGCAGCCTCAGCAGAGAAGCCAGCATGGGAGAGCAAAGGGAACAGCTTTTTCCAGTTTGCACTGTACCTGTGACAGTCAAATATCAGATTACAATCGCCCTACAGACTCAACGTTTAGTGCTTAATGTTGCGGCAAATGACAAGTGATCTACAGCTGAACTATAATTACATGTAAAAGAAAATATTTTAACTTGGTTATGGTGTTGATGCCACTCAACCCAGCTGTCAGGGTTTCAATTGGCATTGAGTGGGCTTAGAGTGCCCTCTACTGGCCACAGCAAGACTTATTTTCCAGCATCAAATTATTATATGTTGTGTTATGTTATGTTATGTTGTTATGTTATGTTATGTTATGTTATAGCAGTTCATTTGGGACAAAATAATCAGTGTCTTATGCTTTAGCTGTAGGTTTAGACACTAAAAAGCAAAAATATACCTTAGCATGTGAAGAATATTTTGAATATAGCTCGATTTTTTCATGATGACAGCAAAAAACAAATATCCTGTCTGGCCAAAAAAACACCAACAACACTATAATATGTAATTCAATCAGCTTTAGCTTTGATTACTCCATGAAATGTGGTGACAGATTCATATGTAAACATTATTCCTCATGCTCCCAGAACTACTCTTTCAAAATGCTTTCACTCCTGGAATATGGCCATGCCATCAGGGAAGAGAAACTCCATAGAAGTGATAACCTGGTCATTTAGGTCATCAGCTGACTTTTTATTTAACACATAACGTTGCTGAGTCTCGACCTGAGCAACTGAAGCAACCCCAGATCATAACACTGTATCCAGAGGCTCGTACAGTGGACACTATACATGATGGGTACATGTGCTTCCCTTCTTACCCTGACACGCCCATCACTCTGGAATAGACTCAATCTGGACTCTTCAGATCACATGACCTTTTCCATCGCTCCAAAGTCCTGATGAGTGTCACTGACAAGTGGTTTATTTCACTATTACCCATATTTTTAAACATATTCTTTTTTACCATGCAACTTCATCAAGTGTTTAATGATCTCTGTCCATGTATTTTTTCAGACTGTTGAGTTGATGGTTGAGCATATGACTGGTAAATGTTTGGACACACCTTCCAATTTCATGGTTCTTCTTGATTTTAATTTCTTTCCACATTGGACTGTAAAACAATGCTGAAAGCATCCAAAATATACAATAATCTCCTTTGAACAGTTGATATTGAGACGTATCTGCTACTTACTGTATGTTCTGTAAAGCTTCATAACGGCCCTAATCTGAGGTGTTGTTTGTTAATTGGTGATTTCTGCGGCTGGTGACTCTAAATGAACGTCTCCTCTACAGCAGAAGTATTGCTTTCCTGTGATGGTCTTCATGATAGACAGTTTCATCATGGAGCTTGATGGGTTTTGCAAATGCACTCGACACAATACTGTTCTTGCAAGAACTGTTCCAGAACAACTGACCTTTATGTCCTAAAATAACAACTGATTTATGATTTATATACTGTATATTTATGTATATTTTATGAACAAATGATAAAAAAAAACAAATTTATTTCAGCCAGCAACATTTTAATATTTAAAAAATGTTATATATTGAGGAGTAAGGTTCAGCCGTTAATACATTATTAATATTTTGCTAACGTTAAATTAACAGCTTTAAAAACACCAACTCACATAGACATAGAGTGAGAGAGTTGATCTCAACAGATCTTTGAAACAGTACAAACACATCTTTTGTCATCACTCCATTCATATTTTTACCCTGTTCTTTAGATTGAAACAGTGTATAATTCTGGAAAACAGTAGAAAGAGGAATTTCAAGATTCCTATAACTATCTGTCTTGGAGCCAGCCCACCCTCAAACCCACCAACAATCCTCTTTGCCTCTTTGAAAATCAGAAATGTTTTTGTAATTGTTCTTTCCTACGCATGCTTAAAGATGGGTCAATTCCAGGCTACATAAAAAGAAGAAAAACTAATAGTAGTCATATTAATAGTAACATTTTGGTGGTGCATTTATTTTATCAGAAAATTACAGGTGCCTACTTGTTAGTCTTTCAGCTGATCCTGTCAAGGTGTCGCCACAGCAGACCTTGGTACAGGTTTTATGCCTGATGCCATTCCTAACACACCCCTTCTATTTTATCTAAGCTTGGGCTGGCTCTAGATCCAGTGGCAGGGGTTTGAACCGAGGCCTTGTGGAGTAAGAGTAGTGCTGCTCTAGTGTATTGGGTCAAATAAAGCGTTTCATGTCAGCACATTAATGCCCTTTATGAGGTGTGGAGTTGGTGGTTCAGTGGTTAAGTCTCTGAGTTACTGATCAGAACGTTGATGGGTCAAGCCCCAGCTCTGCCTGTTTGCTGCTTAGGCCCTTGAGCAAGGCACTTAACCCGGTCTGCTCCATATATAATATATGTCCCAGTGCTCTGACCCCTGTGTACTAAATGAATAAATAAAAAAGCTGGGATATGCAAAGAATAAACAATTTCACTCTGCAGTAAAAGGATGAACTTAACTTTCTAGTTACATTTATTGGCCGACAAGGGGCGCTATATTATTATTACTACTACTACTACTATTATACCATGATACCAATGCTCTTATTGCTTTTGTTAATTTTTTTTCGCTTTACTTCTGTTTAATTGAAGCTTAAGGGCTGAGATGATATTTTTTATTTTGCTTTTTAAGCTTTTATTTAATAAAATAAATTATTTTAACAACTGGCAACATATAACTTGTAATTTTATTAATTAAACAACCTTAAACATTAAATGCTAAAATTCTGGGTATGTTGTGCATCTAGCTAGCTAACTAATTACCAAACTAAACTAGCAGTTGTGTTTCCGGAAGCAGACGGCCTGACCAAGCCCCCTCACGCGCACAACTGAAATCCAAACGGCTCGTGCGTTTTCCCTTTAAACGTGGGCCGTACCATCTGAGCGCGTAGGCGGGGGATTTACGCAAGAGCGATTGACTGTCGAAAAACCTGTTTACGCGTTTGTGCTCAATTATGATGGAATAAATCGTATTTTCATACTACTGGTCGCAAATTCCGACTTTTCGTTCGCCAGATTATGTATTCGTTTCATCTCCGTATACTTTGTTTTGGTTCGCGAACACCCCCCGCATGTGTGCGGAGAATGGTACGCTCCGGCCCCCATCTGTTCTCCTGGTTGTGAAATCGTGATTGAGTCAGATTGTAGTCGCGATGGCAACCGAGCTGGGAGTTTTAGTGTTCACGTAAAAACAACAACTCCTATGGCAAAAAGAAGAACCGAGGACAGGAGAGGAAGTCGGATTGTTACGTCAGCATCGAACGACACCTAATGTGAGATAAAACTGAACGAGTGTCTCTGAAAAACACAACAAAAAATGTCCCAGGGATGTAGAGCAGTTTCAGCGGACGAGATCCAGTCCTGGTGGGAAGTCCCCGCTATAGCGCACTTCTGCTCACTCTTCAGGACGGCGTTTAACTTACCGGACTTTGAAATAGAGGTAAGGCTTCACTCGTGTGAATAAAATGACACACATATACGCGTTTATTAAGTTATTTACAACTCTTCCTTCGGAGAGTCTGAAAGCAGCCGCAACTGTCGTAACTATTGTCTCACGCGCACCTAATCCTAACTAACTGCTAACTTTGTGAATTTATCTTTATTTCTGAAGTTTAGATTATAATTATAATTTCTATACTCATATATTAACAATACAAGTTTCGAAGAATCCAAAATCAAGATAGAAATATCAACTTGTTCGGTTTATTTATCGACAAACAAACAGAACTCGTTCGCCCAACGAACATTCAAAACACAAATGACGTCATTATTACCGTTTGGGTAACTCCGTGTTGTGTGTGAGAGAGAGAGCGCGTGTGTGTGTGTGAGAGAGCGTGCGCGCGCGTGAGAGAGCAGTGTGTGTGCGAGCGTGCGCGCGCGTGAGAGAGCAGTGTGTGTGCGAGCGTGCGTGCGCGAGAGAGAGCGAGTGGGACGGTGCGTGTGTGCGTGCGAGTGGGACGGAGCGAATGGGACTGCGTGTGCGAGCGAGTGGGACAGTGTGTGTGTGTGTGTGCGTGCGTGCGAGTGGGACAGTGTGTGTGTGTGCCTGCGAGCGAGTGGGACTGCGCGTGTGCGAGCGAGTGGGACTGCGCGTGTGCTGGTATAAAGTCTAATTAAAAGATCTTCTATAAAGTATTCACTAACATTAGGAGAGTGTTTGTTTGTGAACTTTTTGTGAATTGTGTTCTGATTTATCTTCACCTCTGATCTGATCTTTGATTATTTTCATTTATACATCAGATAAAGTGCACAAGTTCACGTGAACTTTATTCATCTATTTAAATAAAAGGTTTTGTCTGTATGTTGGTCAGAAGTCGCTCTTTCAGTGATATCTTTACGTTTCATACATTGGAGAACCTGAATCCAGTCTCAGAACATCTGTCTGTCCAGACAGATTTTTCTCACAGCGTCACGCAAAACTGGAATTTAATGAAACTTTGGCAGTACAGTAGTTAAATATCTGCCTGAAGTTAATCCTGTGCCATACAGTAAGTGACATCAAAATGTTGCGTAAAGCTTCTTGCTCAATGTAAACAAAGACCTGCACCAAGAGCTATTAATTAAACATTGAATTCGATATTGAAATTTAATATTTTTAGATAATATTTTAATTTCTGAAATAACCGCTGAAATGGTGTAAGTGAAGTTTTAACGTGCTGGAGTCATTTTAAGGAAAAATTATCTGATCTACTTTTTCGCTTTCTCACCTCTAATTCACTCTCCGATTACCGAACAGAGGGTGTATTTGGATGATGATAAAAGAAGTACAACTTTCTTACAAGGTGTAAGATACTCAACCTTACAAAATAAATTTTTTTTTGTCTTAAGTTAGACAGAGAGTTCTACCGTACAGAAGGACAAGGCAGACATGTACGTGTACTTCAACCTGAAATGATATCACTGATTAATTTAAAGCTCATCAGATTATTTTTAGCTTTAACCTTTTAACTATTCATAAAAACTGTTTAACCATTAACGACAGGTACTTTAGTTAGTAATGAATAATAATAATGATAATTAACAGTGATAATAAAGAGCGTTGAGATGTTTGTACAAGTTGTTTAAACTTCATGCACAAGTCTCCCGTTGTCCCTCATATGAGGACATCACATCACATTTCCTGCATGAGAATGGGGTGACATACTTTAGCTGAACCTGTTGTAAGGTATTAAACACGTCCAATAGTTATCATGACGATAAACATAAAAGTTACATAGAAGTTAAGAAAATCATTTAATAATTTTTTTTTCTTTTTACATTTCCTGGATTGTCTAGTCGTTTTCCTGTTTTTTGTTTTTTTGTTTTTTTTTTAGTTCACTTTTAAAGCCAAGTTCAGGATGAGTTCATCGTTAGTCATCATCCAGGCCTCTCTCTCATTGTTCACGAGTCGTTAGAGCAGACTGGGGCTTTCAGTCGAACCCTGACTCGTTTAGTCTAAAGGTGTCGCTTTAATTAATGGCATTTAATTAACGTTCCCTGAAATAAAAATGATACAAGTTTTATCGGTAGCTTTCTTTGCCAAATAAAAAAAAAAAGCGACTTTGGTGCTTCACTCAACCCCCTTACTGTGTTTTTTTTTTTTTTTTTTTTTTTTCCCCCTTCTTCCTTTCCTTCCCCCTCAGAGGTGTGAAACGCACTTGGCATGGCTTTGTTGTTAAAGATGGAGCATTGAAGCTTTACACATCACACGCCGAGTCCCCAGGAAAGCTGTAACAAGAACACAAAGCCATCCTAGGTTGTTGTTGTTTGGTAATTAATTTCACAGGCAAAGTATCATCCGGTGTTTATCTTGCACATTTGTGTGGCCGGGACATGTCCTCAGATGAGCAAGAAACATCTTTTTACGTGTGTATGGTGTGTACATGGACCTATGATAGACTGGAGTCCCATCTAGCGTGTATTCTCGCTTCATAGCCAGTGTGACCCAGAGATATTGTCTGTGTCAGGTGAGGTATTCTCACCGTAACCAGGATTAATGCTGCCTTCATGTTCAGGTGGTGTATTTTTTTGTTGTTGTGTAATTTCGTCAAAAAGAATGTTTTTTTTTTTTCTTATTGCTAACAAAAAGAAAAAAAGAATTGTGTAATTATCACTTAAATCTTATCTCGTGTAGACATGATTTACAGATGTGACACACCGTCAACTCGGCTTATATACAAGTCCCAAGTTGTAATTATGACAGGCGCACTCTCTTCGTAGGTCTAAATCTCCGACAGGAAGAAAGTCAGCTCAATATTTCATACAGCTTTACAACTCCATTACACGTACTATCAAACGTAAAAAATAGCTCTGAGAATGAGTAGGCCAGAGGAAAAATGGCTATGGGGGTCGATGACGTCTGAGTTAGGAGGGAGTCAGTTGTGGTATCGCCTGAAGGACGAGGTCGAGGTCAGTAGGGAGGGAAGTAAAAAAAAAAGGAATTTTAAGTGAGTGTAGTGTTTTATTGGAAGCAGTTGAAAGGTTATGACTTGAATTGTCTGATTAAGTCGATATTTTTTCTATTAGATCTAGAGTCTCAGACTGTAGGCTTTCTTGGACATTTGCTTTGCATGCATCTTCACCACCGTTTGTATAGTTTAAATCCAGGTTGACCTTACAATTTAAAATGTAAATCTAAAATCTTCTAAAATGGTTAAGAAAATTTTGGCTCCGACATCAGCGTCACAGGCAACTTCAATTCCTGACCTTCACTTACACAGCATGACTGTTTAGGCTTGGACTGAAGACTGAATATGTAAGCTGTGTTTGTGAAATTTATGATTTCTTATATTTGAGCATTTAGTGTTTGAGCATTTCGGCTAGTGTATGTGTTCAAGGCTAAGGTGGTACAGTCAGAAGGTTAGGTGTGTTAACTGCATTTTAGAATTCAGAATTTTTTCACACGTTATAGATTTTATGAGGATGTAGCATAATTGTAAAAAGTCAAGAAACATTTGTACTTTAAACATAATTTTTTCAACATGTGCTTTAGGGCTGCACGATTAATCATATTTTTATCATGATAACGATATTTATGACCCACGATCAGTTAATAAATATCGTCGCGATTTTACAGTATAAAGACCAAACTGTTTTTTATGGGCGGAGTTTACGGATTGGACTGCGTCACTATGACGTTAC
>JAQQZS010000002.1:28391007-28415517 GCA_030068045.1 Platyallabes tihoni
CAACAGTCTTGAAGGAGTTCCCAGAGGTGTTTAGCACTTGTTGGCCCCTTTGCCTTCACTCTGCGGTCCAGCTCACCTTAAACCATCTCGATTGGGTTCAGGTCCGGTGACTGTGGTTTATTTATTTTATTTTTTACGTCACGCACACCACACGTCCTGGAAAGGGATTTTTAACTCAGAGCTCAGGATGAAGATGTCTGCTCACACAGCAAATAAACTGTGCACTTTTCAACACTGCTGCACTTTCCACGTTACTGGGTACACCTTACAGCTACGCTCGACCTGGGGGCGAGACTCGGAATTCCTAAATCCGATCCGAAATCATGCATCGCTTGAGGTTATTCAGTAAAAACCGAATGACGTTCCTAAAGGCTCGTCAGAAATATAACACTTCTGAGAATTTCAGTCGAGTTGTTCGGATCCTTAGCATGTGACCTAACTGTGGTCAAGCGAAACACCACAAAATATATCTATCTATCTATCTATCAATCAAAAAGATTTGTGCAAACAACATCATTCACAATAGTCCAGTAATTCTACTGTACATGTCTGAATAGTATAGATCACAAAACACAGCATGGCAAAAGACATGACACTGGAGATTGTTTGCAGGAAGCAAAGTGGGGAGGTGGGGGTGAGTTCTGCCATGGGAGACAAGTCTTTACAAGGCAGAGATGTCCACACCCATCCCCCCATTATTCCCCTTAAGTAGCAACGGCTGTTAACTGCTCTCCACCATCTGTGATGAGCCTCTGGTGTGCATCAGGGCCTGATACTAAGAACGTCCTGGTTTCAACCAGGCCTCTGAGGCTTTGAAGATTTGCTGACACAAGCCAAGGACAAAACCGCCCGATCAGCCTTTTTTTCCTTCTCCTTTCGATGAGGTTAGACTGTTTCGGGTGAGGGGGTAATGTTTGTGTTCAAGGGTCATTTGCCTTGAGCGGGTCTTGAAGCTAAAGGTTTTGAGGTTGCTCATCGTTTGGATCAGTAGCACTGAGTCAGCGTACGTGAATTGTAAAGTAGCTGTCTTGTTGTTTTTTTTAGTATCCTGGGCTACAGATAGGTGTTTGAGTACATTTTTAAATCACCACGGAGCCCCTCGATACGATGCTATCACGATACAGCGGTCCTGATACGATTTGTATCACGGTTCTCTGAGTATCACGAGTGGATCAGAATTTTTTTTTTCACATTTTGTTACAATTCTAAACAATCTTAGAATTTCCACTTTGTGTTCATCGTTAAGGGCTTTTCAGTTCCATGGCGTGAAGATCAGGGCTGTATGAGATCTTCCCATTCAAAGCTAACACACGATGGTTTCACGGCGCTCGATTTGCGAACAGGCGCAGGAACAGGTTTGGCCGCTCCAGTTCCAGTGAAGAGAATTTATATCAAAGCACACAAAGGCATCCTGTACAGTCAGTCACGTCATGTGCTCCTAACCGTTTCAGGAAGGCAAGCGTCCGGTTGTGACGGTCGTCCCTATAGCGTGTCCGAGCAGAACGTAAACAAGAGACCCGAGTGAAAGTCGAAGGCACGGAGTCAGTTTCATGTTGTACTTCAGTATCAGAAGAAAGACGTGTTTTTATATGAGAAAAAGAAATATCAGGAGCTTTTTTATTCTCTTTCCTCCTTCTGGGAGGCTCGAATGCCAAACTTGGCTTAAATCATTTGTCTGACAACATTTTGTGTAAATAAAACCTCATCAGGAAGCTTTTGTAGCTTTCCTGGCATTGCTGCTCTGTCTGATCTCTCAAGCATACGCGCTTCCTGGCAGCCTGAAAGGGCAGGATTCAAGGTCCGATCTGAAAACACCTGCATCTCAGACAAGTGTTTGGATTGGATTCAAAAAGAAAAAACTTCCAGGAAAAGAAATATGAGTGAAAACTGTATAGAGTGAGCGTTCTAGATGAAAAATGTTTAGTTCAAAACAAATGAGGCGTAAGGATCGCAATTCCACAGTCAATCATGCACTGTGCCGACTTTAGAGTTTTTAGACTCCTCCGTGAAAGCTGGAGAAATAACAATCGTTTAGTGATGACATCACATTCACACACCGGTCCATTGTTCGTTTTAAAGGTCCGATATTTTGTCTGTCTTCAACAAGAACTCGGGTCTCAGGACTCCCACAAAGTGTGTTTGTGTTGGAGATAATGTTTCAGCTGAATGATGTTATTTCATCCCTTAAAACTGTCTTTTCCTGCTGAGAATTGCAGAACTGAGAAACAAGCTGGAGGAGTGGATCTCCCTATGTGAGGTCACATTAGGTGGGGAAATTTTATTTGCCTGGTTAAAACACAAAAGAAAAAAATACCTCCCCCCCCCCCCCTCATGTTTTTGTTTTTATACACGCAGACTGAAGACTACGTCTAAACATGATTTTTTTTTTTTTTACCCTTGAGTTTTCTATAAAATGATAATTGTAATGAATTCAAACGAAATTTTAATTTAATTAAGTAAATAATTGTGGTGAATGTACTGTAACTGCGGTGTGAGCAAAAATTGGACACATGGAAAAAGTTCAAAAGTCAAAACCATCAGCTGGAAAATTCATCAACGCTTACAATTTTCTGGGATTCTCAAGGGCCAGAGGTATTGGAACATTATCGGGGGGGGGGGGGGAGTGCTCGTTACAGTGAGATGCTTATTGACAAGCTGAAGACTAAACTTTCAGAGGACTGATATCTGAGGGCGTCGTGATTGTGCAGGACCATGCACGTCCGCACACTTCTGCCCACATCGAGATGTTTAGAGCATCCTCCCTATAGTCCTGATCTCACTCCATCTGACTTTCACCTGCCTGGTCCCCGGAAAGCAGAACGAAGATTCACTTCTGATGAAGAAGTGAAGACAGCGGTGCATTCTCAGCCTAAAATATTTATTTAGTTAGTTTTTTTTTAATGATGGAATATGAAAGCTTGGTAACAGATGGACGAAGTGTGTTGAAAAGCGAGAAGATGATGTCGAAAATCGACATATTTGTCTTTTCTAAAGGGTAATTGCAATAAATTCTGCAGTCAGAGTGCTGATCATTTTTGACCTTGAGTTACTATCTCAAGGAATTCCAGTCCTTTATCTAAAATCCACACTCGGTTCATCTACTCTAGATCTTAACCGTCCTCCCAGATTCAGTCACACACGTTATCTGCGTTTATAGGATCGTTCCCTGACTGTTCAGGCATCGTGGGATTGGACTAGTATAACTTTCCAGCTGTTGAGGGGTAGTCGGCTCACGTGGAAGAAAGATGCCGTGCACACCACATTAATTCCCCTCCTTCGGTATCGGAGCTGCCGAATGGCACTTCAAAGCCGGCGTGCCGCGGTGCTAATCCCCCACAGCCGGACTCTCGGGTTTGAAGTGTGATCAAAGTGCAGCCTGCACTGATAGACGGGCTCTCCTTCAGCTCGCTGCTCGTCAAGGGACCAGGAAGTGTGTGTGTGAGAGAGCGTGACCGAGGATCTGAGGAGTTCCTCACAGTTACTCCTGACCGAAGTATGCCGGAAATTAAGCTGCATCAGTTCAATCACGATTTAAAAAAAACAAAAAGCAAGAAAACCCTGATCTCAGGAGTCAGATTGCCTGCTCGTCAGATTTCCTCGGGCTCGCTCGAAAATGATACGAAAGAAATTAATATTCATCCTAATGAGATGCAGCAGCCGTCTCAGAAAGACGCATTGAAGTGGATGTGAAGTGAGAGCTTTGAAAGGAAGGCAAGATCTGGAAAAAATGTCGACGCAAATATAAATTCTGCAACGATAAAAGGGCGTCCGATTACCCGCAGGATCATGATGCCCCCAACCTCCCCCCTTCCCCCCACCCCCCTTTTCTTATTTCCCCTTCACGTCGCACCCGGCCCACTTGACAGCCAGGCCAGTCACCTTTCAAACTCAATCCCGCATCAATTGACTCGTTCAAATAGGACTTTGACACGTCCATTCTTTCTTGTGCCAAACACCTGAGCGGGCAGATCAATAGCTTTTAAATTACTCATTAAAATCCTCCCAGGAAATTCACTTGGCTCAGCGTTTAAAAAAAAAAAAAAAAAAAAACCCAGTAGGCTGCCGGTGTTGTCTTTGTCGGTGCTTGAAATAACGACTCTCTAGATTTTATTTTTTTTCCCCCTTCGTCTTCTTTCACCTTTAAGCACTAACACGTGTCTCATCCAGTTTTTCAAGCTCACTCTGTTTCTTTGCTTTTGCCCTCGGCTCTCGTTCCGTCTCTGTTTTTCGTCCTGCTGACTTTGTCCTACAGGTTTTTCCCGACTCCGTGTAGCCAGGAGGTGCGTTAACCCGACCCTTGCCGACCCGGCTCTTTCTGAATCTCACGAGTCACCCTCGAGTTAATATCGGGCCGCCACTTTTCCCCATCAGGAAGAAAATGGGACGATGTTCAGGGCCGAGATTAAATACTCACTCCGTCGCCAGAAGGAAATTGAGAAAGAGCTCAGAAGAAAGAGCTAAACGAAACGGACATGGGCCACAGGGGGGGACGGGTGGAGGGGGTACAGTGCGGATTAGCATATCTGCCCTCTCAGCCATCTTCCAGCAGTGCATTCTGGGTAGGGCGGTGCTCGGGGTGCAGACGAATGAGGTGCTTTGTTTGCCGTGGCCTTTTGGGCTCCCGCTGGTACCAAGTGTTTTGGCTTTGTATTGTCTCACGACGCTGGAGTTTACTCTCCTGCTTACTGCCGCTTCATAAAGCCTGAATAGCGAGCGCACAGCGCCGGGCCGGAGAAAGGTCAAGGTTGAACTTGAACCTCAGCTGCAGGAGCCTTGCTGAGAGCCTCGAGGCATTTCTTAGGAACACGGGCTTGAGGCTGTCCAGACTCGAGACAAAACCGAGGATATTACGATGATGAATTTCCCAAAACGATGTGTCCCGGAGAGTCGTCTTCCTCTCATATCACATCAATTTGCAATTATTTTTTTTTTAATGATTTACCCAAGAATGAGATGTCGTCCATCGGGTCCACTTGTAAACAGTCGTTCCTGTGCTAGTCTCACTCTTTCTCTTTTTTTTCTTTTCTTCTCATTTAAAAGAAAACAAAAAATTCAGATTGTCATGTTTTAAAAAAGAAGATAAAAAAAATGCTCTGCGTGAAGAAAACTTCTAAAATTCTTTTAGTGAATATGTGTACATTTTTATTTGTTAGGTTTAGATAAATGGATAGATAAATAGGGAGACAGTTGGACAGAGAGACGGACAGACAGACACTTATACAAAAACACATAGACATGCACACAAACACATACTGCCAGACACACACTGATAGACAGTTGGTCATGGAGACAGACACACAGACAGACACATTGAGAAACGCAGAAAGACAAGCATCAAGACACAGACAGACACTGAGACACACGTACACAGACAGATAGACAAATCAAGACACTGAGCCGGACAGTCGGACGCTGAACCGGACAGAGACTGAGAGACATGTGATCGAGACTGTGTCCATCGGTCTCAGTTCCTGTCCATCGGACACAGAGATGCACTCGGTCACAGAGAAGGACATTCGACATATAAATAATAACATTAATGTAAAATCACACAAGCTTTGACTCACAGATGGCACTAATGCCAGCGCTGCTGTTAAAGAGGATTACTCGACAAATTCTGACCAATCAGAATCGAGACCTTGGCACAGCGATGGCACAGACAGAGTAGAGCGTGTTAATACTTTGTTCATATCTGCTTTTTTTTGGACAATCCAGATTAACAGGATGCTTTTATGCTCAAGACGTCATATGCTTGTGGTTTATTCATGTCATCGTCTCTCGTGTCTCTCATCTTCTTAATGTATTATGACAAACTTCATCTAAATGAGTCACAAAAACGTTAAATCTCAGTTACCTCTCGCCGAGCCCAGGAGCTCAACCGTGGACGGTCTTAATACTTCCAGTAAAACTGGAACGACCCCTGTCGTTAAACCTGATATGCTCTCATAACTTGGTAAATGCGGGCCTTGTAAAAAAAACCTTGTAAAAATGGCTGACCTCTACTCCCTGCTGTTCTCCCTGTTCGTTTGTATGTGTGTGTGTGTGTGTGTGTGTGTGTGTTAGGAGCTGGAAGAAGCACTGCTCAAACAGGACCGAGACTTCCTCTCCGAGCTGGTCTGCTGTCTCCTGCAGGGATGCTACCAGCGAAGCGACATTACGTAAGTTTTTTGTTGTTGTTGGTTTGGTTTATGTTTTTTGCTCCTCTTTCACTCACAGTGGCTTGAAGGCTGGCTCTTGGTAGCACTTTATCACAACCATTACAGCGCTCTTAAAGAATGCGCCGTAGCTCGCAAAGCAGGATTTGCCGACCCGCCACACCGCCACGACACGTTTGAAACATTCTGGCTCTTTGCCCGAGGCAAAAAATCTTAAATAAAAAATGCTTCATCCCCGCTTTAAGAAACGGGGGTTTCCTTTAGAGGTTCGAGTCAGCGCCGTGATCCCCTGAGGGGCACAAACATGTCATCAGGTAGACTCGCAGCTATCGCCACGGACTGCAGGTAGGAAGGACTGTGCTGGTACATGCGGTTAACAAAAAAAGACAGGATTTATTGGACTGGACAGCTGCTGGGCTCTGGCCTTTTCATCCACACACACTTGCTGAGCGTCCCAGAGGAGGAGGAGGAGGAGGAGAAGAAGGCTGGGGCGGGTGAGACAGAAGGAGTGATAGGATGGATAGTGAGTTGGGGGGGGGCCTGCAGCTGTGTGTGTAAGAGTGAGTGAGTGCATTCTGCTTTCTCCAGATAAGCCCATTCTTTTCCTCCGTTCTGCTCTCTTTCTTGTCTGTGTTGTGGCAGGGTTCAACCCCTAGCCTGGCCTCTTGTTTCAGTGCATCCTAGCAGGAACTCCAGCTCTCATCGCGTTCGGATGAAGGAGAACAACAACAAAAACGTGACCCCAGAGCTAATGCTTGTTAGTGGTACCAGTCAAAACCCTGACGTGATAAAAGAGCCAAATAGACGGACATTTATTATTTATTATTTCAGCCCTCAAAACAAACATTCATCCATTTGTTTGTCCATATCGGGTATCCCGTCTAGGGTCAAGGGACGACCTGGAGCCTTTCCCACAAAACTCCGGGCACAAGACTAAGTACACCCTGGTAGGGGTGCCAACTTATTCCAGGGCACATACACTCATAAATTTACAGGCAGTTTGGAAACACCAATCAGATGGAAACGCGTGCCTTTGGACTGTGGGTAACCAGAGGGAAAGTACCAAGCACAATTTGGGAACGCCAGTTCTGCATGTCTTTGGACTTTGGGAAGAAACCCGAAGGAAACCCACCAAGCAACAAGGAGAACATGCAAACTCCATGCGTACAAACCAGAGTGGAGATCAGACAAACACAACCCTGGAGGTTCAAAGAGACTGCTTTGATTGACTGGAGAGAGTAAGGGCGTTTTTTTTTACATCCACCACTAACCCCCCAGCCCCCCCCCCCATCTCCAAGAGCACTTGACCCCCTAAGTCTGGTTCATTTCGATAAGCGAGAACACGTCGATGTGTTCCGTGCTCGGGAACCAAGAACTTCTTTGTTCTTTTCTTCTCTTGTGTTTAATAGCGGCCCACAAACCAAGTAAGTGGATACTGCAACCAAATGTAGCTACCAAGTGTACCCGAGAACGGAGCACAAAAAAAACAGTGTGAACGCTGACCAGCGTGGGAGTGGGGGGACGGGGCAGAAGTCATTCCTGGACAAGGTGCAAGTCAATCGTTTTTAATGTGAAAATGCCCTCACACCATCACACCAACCGTCCAACACAGAGGTCATTCTCACTCCTGTTTGGCTCCTGGTATTGGATGGCTCAGACGGTCGATCAGGCGAACGTTCTTGTATCACACCACTTATATAAGCAGTTTGACAACATCTGTGAAAAATAGATGATCCTGATATACAAAACCCTTGCACTTGGTTGTACAGTGCCTTGCAAAATTATTCAAAGTTCAGACTTAAATCCAATTGAAAATCTTGGCCAAGATTTGAAAATTTGCTGTTTACAGACGCTCTCCATCCAATCTGACTAAGCTTGAGCAAAGACGAACGGGCAAAGATGTGTTAAGCTGGTACAGACTTTGCATTTGCGTTGTATTGTGTTTGCCACGAAAGGTGGTTCTACAAAGTAATGAAAAACATTTATAATTTGCCTTCCATTTCAACATTATGCACCACTTTGTGTTGGTCGATCAACATAAAATACCAATAAAATACTTTTTACATTTGTGGTTGTAACGTGAGAAAATGTAGAAAAACTTCAAGGGGTGTGAATACTTCTGCAAGGCACTGTAAGTACAGTTTACAGTGAAATTGATAAAAATGGATTTGATATGTCATCAAATATTTTGTGGGTTGTGGAACCAGTTGTAAAAAAAAAAAAAAAAAAACATGCAAGATGGTGCTTTACTCCGGATTGTTCCTGGGTGTGAAAGAGTGCGTATGTTTGCGGTGTCGTTATGTACAAGAAGCAGAAATGAGTAGTTACCTCTCGAGTCTTCTGGTCCGAATCATTCGTTCTTTTGACACGTGACTCCCATAGATGCTAATAGCCTAAAAGAACGAACAACTGCTCATACTGCTTATCATAATATTTCCTAAGCCGCATTGTAATATTTGAATTACCGGAACTATAGCCAAAAATTTGTGTATGTAGACGTGCTGGGGGTCTGTTTATTGAAATATTTAACATTTTATTTTATTTTATTTCTGATCAAATGAACTAAATGACTCAAGAAAGATAAGTTTATTTTGAAGAACGAGATTAAAAAAAAAAACCAGTCACTAAAATGATCCGAACTCCCCTTCACTAGTGTATTCCCACTTCACTCCCCATGTTCCCAGGCTCTACAAGTAGCTAAATACCGTACGTCTTATTTCTCCCGTCAAGGCCTCAGGCTTTCCGTAGATATCTGGAGGACATCATTAACTACCGCTGGGAGTTGGAGGAGGGAAAACCAAACCCCCTGAAGGAGAGCTGTTTCGAAGAGCTCCCCGTCCGAACACAGACGGAGATCCTGCACAGGCTGTGCGACTACCGTCTAGACGCCGCCGACGTCTTCGACCTGCTGAAGGTAAGACTTGCGTCAGAAAGTGCAGGGTGCTCGTATAAGCACATCCCTCATAAATATAATATGAGAGAGGAACTGTACTGCATAAAACTATTGGCACCAGCAAACCGGTGCTGAGCAGTTTATAATGATCATCAGTTATAATAATTCACTGTAATATTAATAATCCAGTTGGTTTTACTGTCATATATAGTCAAATATTTGCTTAACCTGCATTATTTTTAACAGCCATATCATCAATCAGATCAGTGACACACCTTCTACAAGTGAAACTTAAACCCCTGTTATTTTACTAATACAGAACGTTCTCACTTTGGGTGTTTCTAGTTTTTTTTTTCTTTTTTTCTTTTTTCTTTGTTTCCTTTCTTTAATAAAGAGCCATTTCTTGTTCTTGACTTTTTCCTCTCAGGGTCTGGAGGCAGACAGCTTACGTGTCGAGCCTTTGGGTCAGGATGGACACGGTGCATGTTATTGGTACTTCTACGGCACTCGCCTGTATAAAGAGGAACCAATCAGAAAGAAGTCCCTTGAGCTCAGGTACGCTTAACGAGCAGGAACAATAAGGCTTTAGATCAACAGGTTTATTAATGCAACGTTCACGTGATCAGTTAAATGTCTTTTTCTTCTTCTTCTTATCATTCACGGTGCAGTGAAATCCCTGAAATGAGAGCGCCTGAGAAAAAAAGGAGGGGAAGACCACCGAAAAAGAAGCACGAAGATTCGTCACCTGTGTAAGTCTGACTTTGTATTATTATTATTATTATTATTATTATTTCTTATTATATATAGCTAAGAATTTATTTCAATTCTACCTCGAGATAAAGTTGAAGCTAGGCTACTTTCTCACTAGGGTTTTTTTTTTTTCCTTCTCAACTGTCAGTGCAATCCTATGCAAAGCAGCTGCTAGGCTGGTTTTAAAAAGCTCTGTCATCGTTTTTTTTTTTCTTTCTTTCTTTTTTTTTTTTAGCTATGGAGTAAGTTTAAGTTCTTTAAAGAGCAATATAACCAATATGTCAGTGTTACTAGTTTATAACAGAGTTAATACCATTGCATTATAGCTAGACATAAAGAAAATGTTTTCATGATGTCATCTGCACAATTTCAGAGGTCGATCTGAACGCATTTATCTCCTAATGATTTGCATGAGAGTTTACACGAGAACCGCGGTGTTCATGAAAGTCTAGAGAATCCGGAAAAAAAGGCCTTTGTATATCATTCCTGCTTCTTAGTGTGTAACTCTGCACACAG
The DNA here is from genome assembly GCA_030068045.1 of Platyallabes tihoni. Classification (NCBI taxonomy): domain Eukaryota; kingdom Metazoa; phylum Chordata; class Actinopteri; order Siluriformes; family Clariidae; genus Platyallabes; species Platyallabes tihoni. Next base: position 28,401,322 of record JAQQZS010000002.1, read on the forward strand.
CTATTGTGCATCTTTTGGAATGTATTATAAACTTATTATAAGGGGTGTAATGGTGCTTTGTGTTATGATTCATCTGCTGGACCGTGTGATAGCGTCGGACCCAGCATGAAAGCAGCTTAATTAAGATCTCCCGTTCCTTTGTATGTTTCAGCGAGATCGAATCTTTTAAAGATGAAGAGAATAGAGAGGAGGAGCCAGAGCCACAGCTGGGTAAAGGTAAGCTACACGACTAATAAACAACAAACCAACATTAGACTGCGTGTTTTTTTTTATTTATTTTTTTTAAAACAGTGCTCAGTTATCTGAGCGTAATGTAGGTGAGCTCTGTGTGAATTTATTTGTGTGTATGCACGTGCCAGGGCGTGGGCGTGAGCGAGGAACCTGGTCTCTGGTGTGTGAAAATAAAGAGCAGTGGACCAGACTTGCTGAGAGCATTAAGGACAAAACCTCTCCTCAGGACCGGCACCTGTTCCGCATCATTACACAGAACTTCCTGCCAGAGATCAGCAGCATGATCGAGCACAAGGCAAGACACTCAGTTGAGCAGACACACACACACACACACACACACACACACACACACACATTTATACAGTAAAGCCTATAGGATGGAAAACTTAACAACATGAAGCTTTATTTATTTTTTTAATTTGTTTAAAATGAATCTACATCTTTTTCTAGCATTAAATATTTGACGAATATTTGAAGTGCAACATTTTTAAGTGCCAGAACCTGGGGAGTTTTTTTTTTTTTTTTTTTTTCCCCCCTCTCTCTCATTATTCCTGAGTCGTGCTCACCGCTAATCATCCAGAGGTCGCGAGTTCGAGTTCCAGGTGTAGCCTAGAGAGAGCAGGTTGGACGGGCTCTCTCTCATGCAGTGAGCGACGGCACACTAGAAAGTCCCACAATAATCACAGTCATGGGCATCTGTGAGCTCACGAGAAAGCAAGCGATCGGATAGCGCCGTCATCTGAGGGCGTTTTCACCTCAGGGACCCGGGATCGTGTCCTGAGAGCACTCGACCCCCAAAGTCTGGTTCATTTTTTTTTTGATCAGTGAGAACACGAGCGTTCCACTCTGAGGAACCGGTTCGTCCCCGAGTCTGCTGGAAAAGGTCGTCTCAAGCACAGTATGACACGGTGGTCATAAAATTCTTATTACTGTTAAGAAAAAATTATGTAATGAAAACAAACGTCAGTCATGAGTGTACTGTATCTACGTACTGTATCCTCCACCTACAGTAAGGCGACACACTTCTCCAAATGATGGATGAGCTGGTGGAGTCTTTGAAGAAGCCTTTTTTTTTTTGGATCTTGAGGAAAAGTTCCACCTCAGTAATGACCTCGTCGTCGTCACACGCCTGCCACGAAGTGATTTCTTCAAGTGATGGAAGAGGAAGAAGTCACTGGGTGCAAGGAACGAGGCAAAATTTCATACCCGAAGTCGCCCGCAAGTTTCGCTGTTTTGTGAGCTGAATGGGCCGGGAAATTTTTTTCTGCCATTTTGGTTTTCACCCTTTCCCGGCATTGTGTACAACTATACCACGGGTTTTTTTTTATTTTTTATTTTTTTTACACGAGAAGAAATGTTTATTAACGTACTAATTTCCCGGAGACATAATTTGGGCAAATATTTTCAGTTTTTGTTTTGGATAATAATACAAATTTTAGGATCGCCCCTCGTACAGTGTACTCTGGCACGGATCGAACCAGTCGTACCTGAAAGAAAAATTCTCCATGTGCGCACCAATCTAATTCTTTTTTTTTTTTTTTAACCAAAATATCAATAATAATTGGCATAGCACGAGGATTAACACGTTCGTTCTCTTCTTCTCTTTATGTTTAATGGTGGTTTGCAAACCGACACACGAGTCTCCTGAGTACGGAGAAAGATAATAATGTGAGCGCTGGCCAGTGGGGAGGGGGAGGGGGTCGATCGTTTTCTGGAAATCAATCGTGTGTAGTGTGAAAACGATCTGACCCATGGGCGTGTGAGCGACAGCACGGCTTCTTCACGTGCGTCAGAGGGAGCACATATTACCTCACACCCTCCCTGATTCTTAGCTGTGTTTTAAAAATACTTATGGTTTTGTTCATATATATATATATATATATATATATATATATATAATTATAATTTTTTTTTAAAAAACATTTATTTTGGAGACGTGTTTAAATACATTTAGTTTGGACTTTATAGTGTAACCGTTGTGATTCTGTGAGGTAAAATAATAGTCCAAGAATGAACCTTGAAGTGCACTTCTTCTCTCAGATCAGATTTTCCTACTCTGTGGTAAATGCGTCGATTATCTGCCCCTGTTTGTTTGTTTTTTTCCTTTACCTGTCAGTTTGAGCAGTGCACAGAGAGCTAAGTTCACACTGACCTCAATTGCAACAAAGAGTGGTTCATCTTTCATAACCCTGACTCACAACACACAAAACGCCGTCAGCGCTAATCTCGCGCAGGTCCTGACAGGAGGCAGACTCTCACCTTCAGCCGGCGACTGACGGCCTGCAGCGTGCGCGGCCGGGTGACCTCTCAAGTGGCTCCGTTTCAAGCAGTTCATCTCACTCTGCCAAACTTAAGAGTGGTTCAATAATACACTCTGCGCGCCGAGATGGATATTTTACGGTCCTGCGGTGCGCGAGCGGTCGTAAACGCTCCTTTATAAAGTCGCCACTTTCGACTTCATCATATTTTACACGTCCGAGGTTATTATTCCCAGTCACCGTTAACCCGCTTTCATTTCACAAATTGACTTGTTTACGTTAACTCGTGCCGAGTTAAGTCCGACAGGGCGCGACTTGACCCCAGTGACGACCTCCAAACTAAACCCCCACCCCCCCTACACTTTTAAAATGCTCCCCAGGGAACGTAGGAGACTGAGAGAGGAAGAGAGATGCTGAAAAAACTCCCTGACATTATATGTTCATGTATATATTTCTTATTTTCCTCTCAGGAGAAAGAGCAGCTGCAGAAACTGTTGAATCCTCCTGTACGGAATTCTCTGAGGCTTTCCGACAAGCAGGTCGTAAATGAAGAGGAGGTACGTGTCCTTTAATTTCTGCTTTTAAATCATTTGCTTTCAGTGTCTCAGGAATGACGTTATGTAAATCCGCTCGTCAGTCGCCTCCTGCGAGGATTGCGCTACAAATAATGCTTTTCTTCTTGAACCCCCAGAGAATCTCAAGAATTTTTTATTCTGATTGTCTTGATTTTATTTTATTTTTTTCATTTGATTAGATTTATTTACGTTGAAATCTCTTCCGGTTTCTTGTCTAGGCGGTGTCTGAGATGAATCTGAAACAGAGAGAGGAGGACATGGAAAGGCAGGCTTTGCTCGCTGAGCAGCGTCGAGAGGAAGAGCGACTCCTCCAAGAAGAGCGAGAGAGAGAGGAGCTAGAGCGGGCGAAAGCAGCTGAAGGTGTGTATAAACTCGTAAGGAAGCCCCGTGGGCATGAACATGAACGCTGGATCAAATGCACATGGCGCTGTCTTGTGTCGACAAAACTTGCTTTTATCCCAAGCGGCACAAAGAAGCCACGAGATGAGATGAAGAGAAAACTCCCCAAAACTCGTTCATCACCCCAAGCTCCCTCCGGTTCACTCTCGGTATCTGCGCGAGAGTTATTTAACTCCTGATTGTGGCACTTGGGGCCGGACTGCTGTTAATGTAAAATGGATGACGATTGTAGCCTAAGGAGCTACAATCCTCCCCGCTGGAGAGCTCCTGAGGCTACAATCGTCATCCATTTTACACCCCCCCCCCCAAAAAACCTCTTTAATCCTCACAGCAGGGTGCGCCCGACATGGCCTTTCATATCAGCGCAGAAACCAGCTCGGGTTCTTTATCTCACACAAACCTTTTGATCTAGTTTGCCTTCTAAAGCTGCTCGCTGAGTCACTTCTCTCGTTCGCTGAATTCGGGAAACTAAGCAGACCTGGCTTGTTTGAGTAACAGGTGCCTTGAGGAAAGAACTCTGAATGGTGGAAGGGTTTTCTTTTTTTTTTTTTCTTCCCTGGGAGCCGTTGAATGTTGTGCGTGCGTGTGTGTGGACGTGCTCATGATCACGTGCGTCTGTGTGCGCATGTCTGTGTTCAGAGCGATCCCGGAGAAGAAAACAGCGTGAGGAGAGGGTGTGGCTCCTGTCCCAGGGGAAAGACTTGCCGGCTGAGCTGCTCCACCTGGAACCTCACTCGCCCGTCCGTCGCACCCGCCGCACCAACGAGATGTAAGAGTTTATTTTTTACGACGTCACTACTCGGTGTACTGTAATATGCCACACAGCAGCTCATTCTGACATTAATATCATTTCATTTGAAATTTTAGATATTAAAGTTAAAGCAAGCATCATTGATGAGAGATTAGTGGTTAAATAAATCACGTTAATGGAAGGAGTCTCCATTGTCAGTAATTTGTCTAAGGTACTTTTTTGTAGGGAGAAATGTTTCTCTGTAACATAATCTGAATTACGAGTGCCGTTCAAGTCAAACTTGTGACATTTTACAGAGGAATTCAAGCACAAATATGGTGATGAGACTCTCAGTCGCAGTAAAACATTTGAACGGTGCAAATTTCCACAGGTTTGGGCTGTTAAGGGAGTTCCTGGGAGGCCGGATTTTCAGACATGAAGCAGGCAGTCCGGATGGTCATGGCTTTGGTGTACTGAGAGAACTTTCTACCTTAAACACTGGGATAAGTGCATTAGTGTATAGGGATTGTATAGAGAAATAAAGGGAGTTTTTACACTCATAACCGTGTTCTGTTATTCAGGATGACCAACAGTCCCGGTTTGACTTGAACGCCGTTCGTATTTTGTCTTAGTAACTTGAAGATAAATGAAACCGGGAGGCTGGTGAAGGATAAAGTTGCCTGATTTAACTAATTATACAGCGTAATATTTATTTCAATTTTAAGTGCGCATTAAAAAAAAAAAAATTATTTAAAATCGATAAATTCCTTGGAAAAAAAATGTAACTGAAAATAGAAACCTTTTCTGTAAACATTTATAGTTTGTTACACTACTTCTTTTGACTTTATGGGCAGTTGGTGCAATACTGCCACCTACTGGACTGAAGTATGAAGAAAAACATTTTTTTTTTTATAACATTCAAATTACTAACAGAACTTTTACACAGCATTTTTAGTGTTTATTAAATACTTTTAGTAGTTTTTTAATACTTTAAAATGTGTAAGAAATGTATCTTGTTGAGATGAATCAGACCATAAACATTAGTGCTGTTGAACTGAATTAAAAAAAAAAAAAATCTCAATGTTGTAAGGGAACTTTTTTTTTTTTTACCTTCTGTAACTTAAGTGACATTCCATAACTTTAAAGATGAGAATGAATTTATTTAAAATAAATAAATAAATAAAAATCATCAGACATTGATAAAAGAATTACGGCCAAATTAATAACAAGTAATTTGACATCACAGAATCCCGGTGTTGCCTTTTGTGCGTGTGTGGAGGAATACTAACATTTTGTGTGTTTTAAATAAATCTATTCCCGTTAAAATTTAGCTTTCTGTCAATAGATTATTTTTTTATGTTTGTTTATGACTGCCAGGCGGTGTAACCAAGTCATGCTCGGGCACCAGAACCCAGTCTATAACACGTTTTTTACGTGTGGAAGTTTACCAGTAAAATCCTTTCACACAGTTCTCCACACTTCAGCTGCTTTAGTTCAACATTGCTAAGTTCCACTTCTCTTTTTCTCTTTCAGCTATGACATCGATGACGACTTTGCCGCTCTCTACAAAGGTAGGTATTGGTGGGAAGAACGGTGCCAAGCCTCTTGTGCACACTTCCTCATTTCGTCAGCTTCAAAACTTTCTGTGCTTTAACCCGGATTATTATTTTTTTTAAGTGCTGGAATCTTTGAAGGCTCACAAAGATGCTTGGCCCTTCTTGGAGCCTGTGGATGAATCCTACGCCCCTAATTATCACGAGATTATTCAGGTTAGCTTTCCATATATCTCTACAATTGTGGACATGAACACCGACCCAGTGATGCTGATTTAGATTAATTACTTTGTGTGTATATGTGTATATAGTATCCCAAAAACCAAAAAAAAAAAAAAAGCCATTTGCCCGCTTCCTGTTTTTGTCACACTTAAATGATTCAGATCATCAAACAGATTTGTATATACTGTATGTATGCTCAAAAAACCCTACAATGTGGCCGAATTACGACCATTCTGCAAAGAAGAGCGGGCCAAAATTCCTCCACAGCGATGTGAATCGCCATTTATCGCAAACGCTCGATTGCAATTGTTGCCGCCAAGAGTGGCACAACTTGTTATCCAGTTTAGGGGGCAATTTCCTTTTCCCCACACAGTGCCAGATAGGTTTGGACAGCTTTGTTCCCCCCAATAATAAATTAAATCATCCTTTAAACACAGTAAACTCACGTATAAAACACTATGGATTAAGAATTGGACGTTACTCAACTTCATATGCCTGTGAAGGCAGGCGAGCGAATACTTTTGGCATTATAGTGTGAATATATACATTAGGCTTCCAGGTTAATAGTCACTCGGTATTATATGTATCATTCAGGTTTCATGCAGACAATGGCCATGGCCTAGATCTTCTTTGCTTTTCTTTCTTTTATCTAGAATCCTTCTGTTATGGCCCAAGCAGCACACTATAGCGTTTTTACTCTAATAGTCATTAGGGAGCAGAGTTTTATTTTAATGTAATTTTTTTAACCACATTCTTAACATAATAAACTGCTTTTCTATGTCAGTTCTTGACAGAACTAGAGTGCCATTACATATGTACAAAAACAAACAAACAATATTGTTATTCATAGCAGAAATAACGACATAGAATCATACAGTATAAGATTTCAAATCTAAGTTACAGAAAGATGTCGCACATCAGAATATACAGCTCTGGGGGAAAAGAAAATAAGAGACCACTGCAGACGGATGATCACAAACCATCTAGTAAAGCTGAGCTGTTTGCTTTTTTTGCAAAAAGAATGGTATAAAGTTATCCAACAGCGATGTGGGGAAAAACTGGTGGAGAGCCAAAACTCATGAAAGCTATAATTATAAATCGGGGTTATTCTATCAAATACTGATTTCGTAACGTGTTATTTAGCCAAAGCATGAACACCATTTTTTTTACAAATCATTTGCATTTTGTTAAATTTGAAATATTAAAGCTCTGCAAATATTGCATGATCTTGGGTTATTTTGATGTGTTGTGATGTCATTTCCTTTAAATATACACTCTAAGTAACAATAGTTATATTTTAAATTTCGGAGAAATATTGTCAGCAGTTTACAAAAAATGAAGCGAAACTGTTCATCTCACAAAAACATGCACCTGTAAGAAAACAAAACAAAACATGAACTGATTCTTTTGCAGTGGTCTCTCCTTTTTTTTACATTTTTTTTCCCCAGAGCTGTAGAACATTGTTTTTTCATTTGGTTTTTCCGTCACTGAAATTAATTCAACTCTGTACATGTGTGTGTGTATATATATATATATATATATATATATATAAGTTTGATTTCAATCATTTTAAGTGTGACAAAATGCAAAAAAGAAAAAAAAAAAGAATTTGAAGGAAACGTTTAACGTCCATGTATGTACAGTATGTATTTGAAATAATTTTCCCACCTGTCTACTTTTTAAGACTCCGATGGATCTCTCCACCATCGAGAGAAAGCTAAATGACGGAGAATACGTCGCCAAGGATGACTTCATAGCCGACGTGAAGCTCATGTTTGAGAACTGCCTGGAGTACAACGGAGAGGAGAGCGGTAAATACTTTGTTATTAAAAAAGAAAAAAAAACAATATTTATTGAGAGTGCTTGTAGAGTGTGTTTGGGTATGTGTGTGTGTGTGTGTGTGTGAGCAAAGTGTGTAAGTATTTTTGTGAGCAAAGAGAGGGCGAAAGAGTGTGTACGGGTGTGCCTGGCCCCTGACAGTGATTAATGGCGAGTGATTGAGCTGTTCTCCAGTGCACCGAGTCCTGCAGAGCCACACAGACATTCCATCCCTGCGGCCCCTCTCTCTCTCTCTCTCTCCGGAGCCATCCATCTGTCAGAATGTGCTCACCCCCCCCCCCCCCCCACCCCCACCGGGAGGGGCTGCAGGGTCAAAGGTCAACTGTGGCTCAATGACCTGGTCAGCAGGCCAGTACGGAGAAGGAAGCCGAGACCTCCAGTTGTGTGTGCGCCCATTTCTTTGTACGCGTTGTTTGTGTTGACGGGGCTAAACTGTTTGTGTTATTCTGCAGAATACACGATAATGGCCGAGTCCCTGGAGCGCTGTTTCAGCAGAGCGCTGCAGAAACACTTCCCCTCCGAGGACGGAGACACCGACGAGGAGTTTCACCTAAACAAGGACGACCGCGAGCGCAAGGACAAGAAAAAGACCAAGAACAGTCGGCAGTCAGGGCCCGAGAGCCTGATCAGGGCCACGGAGCAAGCGCAGAAACGCAGAACAACCAGCGGGGGCAGCCTGCCCCAGGAGAACGGCGCCAGATCTGCCCATGTACCACCTGGTTTTCAGTTCGGCAACGGGCCCACACATCCTCACAACATGAACACGCCACATCCTCGCTCTGGGAATGAGCCACCGTACGGCATGTACCATCCGTCACAACAGGCAAGGCTGCACTTTGTGACACGAAAAGACTGTGATTTCACAATATGCATCGTTGTTTGTCGGTTCCTGGTGCGCTTTCTTCATCTGGGTGGTTCCTTGGAGAGGTTCTTCATGTGGTCCTTTTAAAATGAGTCAGATATGCAGCAGCTTTTTTTTAAGCTAAACTGAGCCATGAGGTCCAAACCAAGCTAGGGCGAAGAGAGGTAGCTCTGTCTGTTCTGGACTGACAAAAAAAAAGAAAGAAAAGAAAATGGATACTGCACAGATTTATTTATGTATCTTTTTATTTATTTATATATATACTATGGCCTCACACCTTCAGGGTCAAGGGTTTGTGTCACATCTCCAGGTCTGTGTGCATGTTCTTGTGCTTGGTGGATTTCCTCCAGGTACTCCGAAGACATACAGGTCAGGCTAATTGTCATTTCCAAATTGGACATAGTGTGAGAGTCTGTGGTCTGCAAAATACTAGCACCCCATCCATGGTCTAACCTGCCCAGTGCCGCGAGTCCCCTGGGGATAGGCTCCAGGCCTGCAGTGTACAGGATAAGTGGTATAAAGAATGATTGAGAGCTTTCTGTGGTTGGCTTGGATGTACCTCTACCTTCTCGCAGATGTCAGGAGGGTGATGAGTCCATAGGATGGTTCAGAGGGTCATCTATGACCCCATACCTACACAGGTCCTGACCTCAACACTGCTGAACATTCACTAATGTTCTTATGGCTATATGGGCAAAAATCCCCTACCAGCACGTTTTAAAATTTAGTGAAAAAACCTTCCCAAGACATTAGAACTTATAACAATAATTAGAGGACTAAATCTACAGTGGGATACCTTCTAGGTATGAATGTAGGTATGAATAGGTTTCATAATTTTTTGCTTTTTAATCTAACCTAGGACACTTTTATCACACGTTTATTGCACCTTTTACTGCAGGAAGCACTGAATTTTCTGTAGCGGTTTACTTGTCCACTTCACAGTGTATATTATAAATAAGCAAAAAAAGGTGTACAGACCTTATATGGCAAGCAATTATTTGTTATTGATTGCGTCAGAAGTTTAACAGAAGTGCCTTTCTCTTTAAATAACAGCTCCAGCGACACCCAGGTCCACCGGGACCCAGAATGTACGGACAAGGTATGATGATGGACCCCCGGTATCCATACCCAGGACAGCGGCCTGTCATGGGCAGGGGTCCAGGAGAGCATGGCCCGCAACACATGCCTCGTTACCCTATGCAGGTATGACATCTTTATTACCTGAGAACGAACACATTCAATAATGTAATGAGTGAGTGAGCATGTAATCATTGAAGGCATTATAATAGTGTGTTCAATCTTCAGCACAATGGAAATTTGTGTTGCAGTTAATAAATATAAGCTCCAAATGAATGTATTGTACATTATTTTGTTGCAGCTGTATATGATTAAAATCATTTAATGAATTCCATGAGAACTTCAACCCAGTGTGCAGCAGATTTGCTGGAGTGAACCTGTAAAGCTTTTGTCATGTACAGATATTGCAAGGAGTAGATCATATGGCAACAGTAAAATAATAAATAAAAAAAAAAACATGCTAAGACAGGTGAAGAGGTCAATTAAGCTGGGAGATGGGAATAATCTCTGTGACCTTAACCATGGTATGGTAGTTGGTTTTCTTCAGGGAATTTCAGTTTTATGCAAAATGTCATGAAAATTTCTGCGGGTGGAGACGCCTAGTTAATAAGAGATTTCCCGCGGAAAATTGCCAAACTGATTTGAGCCACCAGGAAGGATATAGTAACTCAATCTCTCTTTACAAGTGCCATGAGCAGAAAAGTATGCACAAAGGAAAGCATCAAACTTTGAGTGGATGGACTGAGTGGTGGATGCTTCTCCACATTGTCCTTTAAAAAGAGTATTTATTAGAGTTACTATAGACTTCCCGTCAGCTCAGACCCGTCTGGTCATTCATTAACAAGGTGTTTCATCCTGCTGATCCTCTTCACACAGGCTGCTCTTTTGGTTTTTGCCATCTGTGTAAACTTTAGCTCAGTTGTGCATTAATTCTTTGAGGTTTCTGGAATAATCAAAACAGCCCCGCACCAACACCCATGGCATTTATTAAAGTCACAGAGATCACACCTTTTTCACCACATTCTGATGTTTGATTAAAAATTTTTTGTCCTCTATCTGCACACATCCTGTGCTACCACATGATTGGCTTATTGAATAAGCATAAAAACATCTAGTTTAAACATTTTGTGTAGTCACTGTGTTGCGTGCTGAATGTCTGGCTGCAAATTTGTTTTGATAGAGAAGGTACATTTAAGTCTTAAAACTGAATATTATATTTATACATTACTTTGTGTTAATCCTGGGTGTAATAGATTTTTCTTTTTCCAGGGTCCACCGACCAATGGTCCACAATTTGGTCCAAGATACCCAATGGGAGGAGATTCTCATCACCTTCAGCCTCAACACCAGCAGCATTCCTATGTTGGCCCCACTCATGGCCCATCACTGGGTCCAAGACCAGTCGCCCTACAGTCTGGAGGACTGTGTACCACTCCGTCTGATGGCGACATGTATCGACCTCACCATTATCCTGACAAGCAACCCATGCATCCCATGGGAAATGGCTACCCCAGACCCCTGCACAACTCTTTTACTCCATATGGCCCTCCACCTGGTAGTTATGGTCCATGGCCAGGCTCGAACCAGCAGCAGCCTGGGCGACCAATGATGCAGGAGCAAGCTATGGGTGGTCAGCACCCTTACGGTCATGGTATGATGCGTCCTCCTCACAGTGCTGGATATCCCCATTCTGATGGTCAATACAGGATGTTGTCAGTTAGCAGCCAGGGACCCATGGCCCACAGACCTCCCATGACCCCTCAAGAGCCGAGGCCACATGTGGGATCAATGATGGACAGCCCGGAGATGATTGCCCTGCAGCAGCTGTCGGCATCATCCTCTCGTCTCAGCGTCGGAGGTTACCAGCCACCTCTAGCGAAGACTGCAAATACCACTTTGGCTCCTGAAAGCCAGAACTCAAGGTCTGTGGGAGATGACCAAGGTGCTGGGGTTAAAAAAGGTAGGCATTTTTGTAAAAGATTAACATATCGATTTCAACAGTTCTGTGGCAAGAGTTTTTGGTTAAAAATGATTTGTGTGATGCCTTTTTATATTTATTCAAACAGGTTTAGAGGTGGAACTGGCAAATAAACAACAGACTGGAGAGTCCAATTGCTCACCTTGTCCTGGTCCACCTAAGGGCCCTGAACAGCCCAGTGATACCCAGCAGACCCCTAGTGCCGCAGTGTGGGGTGGGTCACCACAAAAGACAACATCAGCGTTTGCACCGACTTTATCCCCCCCAAATAAAGACGGATCACAGCTGGAAGTAAAAAACGCTGAAGAAAGCAATCTATCCATACCCCAAAACAGTCCTGTTGCTCGAAATGAACTCCAGTCTGAAACCCAGGCACAAAAACATCTGGATTCTCATACACGTCCTTCTGATAATGGCAATGTGAAGATCACTCATAAAATCTCAGATGTAACTGAACAAATGTCTTCCAACATTCCTCCAGTGGTCTCTCCAAATGGCCCCCAAAATATGCTTCAACAAGTGTTACAGAGTCCTCCTCAGCAGGTGCTTCCACTTGTACCTCCGCAGTATCCTCACAATGGGCCACCACACATGTCTTCCAATGCTCCTCACCAGCAGATGACCCAAACCGGATCCCTCCGAGGACAACAACCAGGGCCTGTCCATGGCATGCCCCAGTCTGTTCCTCAGGGATCACAACCTGGTGCCCAACACCCTGCCACATTTACTTCACTGCCCCCCAGCCACCCTGTTTCCCAACCACTTGCTCAGCCTTCCCCTGCTGAACGTGGTGACCAGAGACCCAGTGAACCTACCCGTGAGCCTGGTTGTACCGATCCCGATTTGAAGAATGCCCCTACCAATGCCAATGGTCACTATAAGCAGCAGCCTTTTAGTCCAGATTCACAAACCCTTTTAAACAGGCCAGAACAGGCACCAGCACACAGTCAGACACCACCAAATCACCCTCACGGTGCAGAAAGTAACAATATGCCTCAGTATGGCATCGGCAATCCACATTACAGCAAATACATGGGCAGACCAGTATCTGCATCTGCTCATCTGCCCTACCCAAGCCAAGCACCACAGTCTCAGTCTATGAGCCCTCATCAGAATCCTGCCCATTACTCTCCATATCAGCATGGTGGCATGCATCAGTACCACATGGGCCCACATCATCCTCAGGCTCATTCCAGCATGCATGCTTCATACCAGCAGCAACAGCAATACTATCCCCAGCACCAGCAAAACAACAGGCCTGGTTTCCCAGCAAGAGAATGGCCAGGACCTCAGTACCAGCCTCACCCCCCTATGGTGCCCAACAATTACCTGCCTCCTGCAGGTGCTGGCATCAGTAGCAGGCAGAAGGAGAACACCATGTCTCCTCTTGGCTCAGACGGTTCTGGTGGGAATGTTATTTCTCCGAATCTTTTCTCTGATGCAACCCAGGGCAGCTCCACTGAGAATCGGGAGGGTGCCACCCCAGCAAAACAGGCACGGACTGAGGACAACTCGGATCTTCCTGAAAGTCCAAAAGAGATACTGGATCTAGACAGTCACAATGCTGCAGCCCATCGCCGCGCCTCTGCTCAGCCTCAACACAATTACCCCTACGATCCACGGGCCATGCATCCCAGTATGCAGCAGGGCGGAGCTCCCCAAACTCACGGTGTGCCAAGTGGACTGTACTCCAGACCTCAGCACCCGAGTGGACATTTCGGTCCTCACAATTCTCACCCGCACTTGATGGAGGCGCTGCAGCGGCCCCAGCAACTGCCCTACGCCCCGGGACAGACTATGTATAGGCACCCACATACTGCAGGTCACTTTCAAGGCATGATGTTGCCTCAGAGGAGCATGGTACCTGAACACTTATTTCATCCACGGTGAGTTATTTATTTATTTTTATTTAATGAATTTAATAGAATAGAGAAAAGGGGAGTGGTGGGTCAGGGGGCTAAGGCTGTAGGTTGTCGATTTGGGGATCTGAAGAACCAATTTCGAGCCCTGCCATGGCACCAAGCCACTGCATTCTAGCGACAAAACTGATAAAATGGCGACATTATCTGTTGTTTTGAGTCCGTCAGGACTAGCAATGAAAAACGAATAATAACTAATTCTGCAGATTCTTACTCTCACTTGAATATTCTTTAGTTTACTATATATTTTACTGGTTTTATAAAACTTAATAATAAAAAACGTATTGAACTATTGCATGTTTATTTTACCATGACCATACCGTGTCAGGCAGCACATGATGAGTGCAGGAGCTCCCAGTGGTCTTAGCAGTAAGCAGGGAGTGTGAAAGGTAGGATTTGGCATACTTTCACTGTTTATTATTATTATAATTATTAATTTTTAATAGCAGGCTATGCTGAGTTTAAGTTACAGTGGGGTGAAAAACTATTTGCCCCCCTCCTGATTTTTTATTCTTTTGCATGTTTGTCACACAAAATGTTTCTGATCATCAAA
>JAQQZS010000002.1:28530037-28540816 GCA_030068045.1 Platyallabes tihoni
GACTCCTGGGATAGGCTCCAGGTCCCCGCGACCCTGAATAGAGGATAAAGCGGTATAGAAGATGAATGAATGAATAACCTGGATTCCAGTTTTTTAACCACTAAACCACCCACTCCTGTAAATTAGAGTTAGATCACAATATGGATGGGTCCACCAACTGGCTTTCATTCCTGTCCTTTTCATATTCCTGTTACAAATTAGCGGGGCGTTCAAGTCAAACCAGGACTTATGATGAAATTTCTTGTGAATGAAGGCATAAACCTTTCCACAAGCACAGTACAGAGATGAGACGCTTAGGTGCAGTAAAACATTTGAATAGTGCAAATATTTTAAAGCAGGCCATACATCCATGTATAATATGACAGTCGTGCCCTGTTCCAAGCAATTTCCACATGTTTGGGCCATTAAACACTGGGATAAGTGCATTAGTGTCACGAAGGTTAGAATAGAAATAAAGGTAGCTCTTACTCTCATAACTGTGTTCTGTTATTCTGCACAATCGAAAGTCCCGATTTGACTTGAACATCCTTTGTATGTATATAAAGTAACAATAAAGTTAAGTTTAAAGTAAATGAATGGAAAAATTGTAAACATTGGTACAGTATGTTTAATATATATTTTCATATCTCTGTGTATGTTTCAGAAAGAAATTATGTAACCCAATTATAAAATCTATAGAAACAGAATTTCCCCAGTCTTTACTTCCATTTATTCCAAAATATATCCATTTAAATATAAGTCATCCATTACAGATAATAAAAAACTTAGATTTTACTTTTTCATTCAAGCCTGTTACCAGAACACACTCAGTACTTTAAAATATCTGGACAAGCAAGTTCTCCCATTTTGTAATAACATATTGATATTGATTTGTGATATTGACTCACTTCTTTAAATCTGTGTTATTCAAAATATAGCTTCAGTACTACAATTTATATTATATAATTACATATAAATAAGTAACTTGTTATAATTTCAATGATTATTTACATTGTGTATGTTTGCTCATTTCATGTTAAAAACTCAACTCATGTAAGCTAAAACACCCTGTAGAAAATGAAGCATGTCTGCTTGCATTTTTTTTTCCAACCCTAATTACGGAATGACCTTGAATAAAAAAACAATCTGCACGTTCATGGCGTTCCAGGCTAGGTTATGTTCACCCCTGATTATCATGTCCCAAGAGCATTCATCAAATCATTTGTATACAGAACAAATAATACACAACTAATCACCATTGTTAATAAGTCTCAAAAACTCTCAGTAACTCTTAATGATCTGTTTGGCTCAGTCTCATTGCACTACTTTTCCTAAAAGCTTTATGTAATGTAAAAAAAAAAAAAAGAACAAAAAGGAGAGGTAAATATGAAACAGAATATAAACAGTTTTAAAGCATGCAGACAATATTATACAGTATAGCTCCTTTGGTATTCAGCTTAAACTCCAGTAAAAGTTGTACTGTATGAACAACATTTCCATAAAAAAAAAAAAAGATTTGGATGCGTAAATATCAAAAACGTACAGATGCAGTGTGATACAGAAGGGTGTGTTGGTTTTTCCAAGTGGAATTTGCAGGATTAACTTACTATTATTTAATGCTGATTTATTGTGTCAAAGCTAGAAATGTGGTTTATTTTCTTTTGTAGTTCTAACCTGTACAAATGTCATGGTTTTACATCACTTATCAAACAATAAGGTTATCAATGCTCCGAAGCAATAGATGTTAAGAAAAAAGTCCTAAAGACTTACGCTGAAGTTTGACCTTCCAGGATATCAGTGATGCAGGTTTTAGTGTTTCTAATTATCATTATCCTTTTCCAGAAAGGTTTTTGTACATCATAGAAACAACACAGGTTATGTACGACTCATTCAGAATCATATACAGTGGTACCTCGGCATACGAACACCCTGCCTCACAAATTTTCACCTTAAGAACGGGAATTTTGCATGAAGTTTGTCTCGGCGTACAAAGCATCTTTGACATACGAGTGAACGAACCAACCCAAACTGAACGCCGGCTAAGTTGCGTGTGCATCTGGGGGCCGTTCAAAACTTTTGTGTTTTTTTTGTGCAAGATTTAATGGAGACATAGTACCATACTGTAGGTCCCAAGAATGTTAGCAAGGACGGTAGCAAGAAGAAAAGAGAGCTACTTTCAGTTTCTTTTTTAATAAGAGGAATCATAAATTAAGGTTAAGTGAGGTTTAATGAGTGTTTATTTCATATTTTACTTTTATTTACATGTCTTTTTTGTAATGTTTTGACTGTTAGCTTGTTTTAATATGCACAAATGTGATTATAGTGTTAGAAATTGGTAATATTTGTAAGGGTTAACCTCTAGAGGGCGCCAAAATGCCCACTGTTTATGTTGGCTTTATTTTAGTTTAGTTTATATTTGACTACATTTCCCATAAGGCGCCTCGGTCAGGTGACAAGAGAGCACACCTGAAACGAGGCGGGTAAATTAAGTTGATGAGTATAAATATCCTGTTTATGTTGAAGACGTTGTCTAGCATTAGTTGTCGTTATGTTTAGGTTGTGTTGGTTATGTTTGTAGAGTTGAGATATTAAATGATCACTAGGTGCTCTCATAAAAGACCTTTCGTTTGTTTTGTGTTTTATGTTCAATAAAGACGAGTTTTGGAAATAACAGCTTGTCTCCTACACATGAAGGATACGTGACAGAATGCTAGACCAAATAAGTGGCATAGCGGAGGGCTTTCCCCTAGACGTTTTTTGGGGGGGAGCAATCACCATCTCGTCCAAGATGGCGGACTGGCTGGTAGACAGCGAGGAGCAAGGAGAGACCGAGGTGTGGCAGAGCTGGGAAGGCTGCAGGATCGCCGAGCCGGCGGACCTGCTGGAGGACAGCGAGGAGCGGAGAGAGAGAGTGGCACGGCAGAGCTGGGAAGGTTGCAGGCTCGCCATTCGGCGGACGCCATTCAAAGGCGACACAACTCGGGGTGACAGATGTCCCCGCACCGACCAGGAGGAACGGGCGAAGGTCAGGTACGGCAGTGACGAGTGGGAGTCAGAACCCCAGGCGGAGCGGCAAAGGAAAGAGGAAGGAACAAGGGACCTCGTCAGGTTCTATGCGGAGCAGAATCAGGAGCGGATACGTGACCTGCGGGAACAGGTGGAAGAGCTCCAAAACCTGCTCATCCAAATCTGAGAGAGCCACGATGCAGGCTCTGAGCTCCGGGAGAGCCACGAAGCAGGCTCTGAGCTTCTAGAGAGCCATGCTGCAGGCTCTGAGCCGCCTCCACTCAACATGGGAAACACCGCGCTTCCAGTGTCTTCGCGGGACAGCGAGGAAGAAGCGTTTCCTCCGCCGCCGCTCTTCTACACGGAGGACGACGCGTTTCCTCCGCCGCTGCCGCTCTTCTACACTGAGGAAGACGCGTTTCCTCCGCCGCCACTGCCTGTGCTCGCCGATTAGGACTACGCGCAGTGGCTGTGCAGCGAGGACGACGCGTGCCTTCTCCTTCCTCCGCCTCTGGGCTTTGAGGACATCACTTCAGCTCCTCAGCCCGGCGCAGCAAACATCGCCTCAGCGCTGCAGTCGCTGAGCTCCGTGGGCATGACATCAGCGCCACTGCTGCCAAGCGTCGAGTCAGCTCTGCAGCTTCCAAGCGCCACGGACATCGCGCCAGCTCAGCAGCCTCCAAACTACACGGACGTCGTGTCTGCTCCGGAACCGCCACGCTCCACGAACGTTGCGTCAGTCCCTCAGCCGTCCTGCTTCACGGACGTCGCATCAGCTCCGCTACCTCCAAGCGCCGTGGACGCCGTACCCGATCCGCCTCCCGGCTTCGAAGACATCGTGCCAACACCGCAATCCCCTAGCTCCGTTCCAGCTCTGCAGCTTCCAAGCAGAACGGACATCACGTCAAATCTGGAGCCACCAAGCTCCATGAACGTCGCGTTAGCCCCGCAGCCGCCAAGCGCAGTGGACATCACGCCGGCTCCGCAGTCTCCAAGCATCGCTCCAGCTGGACAGCTGCCGGGCGCGGAGGATGTCGTGTCAGCGCTGCACCCTTCAAGCGCCGTGGACGGCGCATCTGCGCTGCTGCCATCGAGATCCGCGGACGTCACATCAGTTCCGCAGCCGCCAAGCCCTGCGGACATCACGCCCAGCTCCGCAGAGATCGTCATGCCCGCTCCTCAGCCCGGCTCCGAGATCGTCATGCCCGCTCCTCAGCCCGGCTCCGAGACCGTCATGCCCGCTCCTCAGCCGTCAAGCGCCGTGGACGTCGTGCCAGCTGGGCTGCCCGGCACTAAAGGCCCAAGGCTCCGTCATCCAGTCTCAGGGTCATGAGGCCAAAGTCGGAACTTTAGGGTGGGAGTCCTGGACCTCCGTTGGCGCTTCGGAGGAGCGTTTTTAAGGGGGGGGGGGGGGTAGGGGGCTACTGTAAGGGTTTAACCCCTAGAGGGCGCCAAAACGCCCACTGTTTATGTTGGCTTTATTTTAGTTGAGTTTATATTTGACTACATTTCCCATAAGGCGCCTCGGTCAGGTGACAAGAGAGCACACCTGAAACGAGGCGGGTAAATTAAGTTGATGAGTATAAATATCCTGTTTATGTTGAAGACGTTGTCTAGCATTAGTTGTCGTTATGTTTAGGTTGTGTTGGTTATGTTTGTAGAGTTGAGATATTAAATGATCACTACAGTAGGTGCTCTCATAAAAGAGCTTTCGTTTGTTTTATGTTTTATGTTCAATAAAGACGAGTTTTGGAAATAACAACTTGCCTCCTACGATTATGCCACGACCACGCCGACACACACGAAGGATACGTAACAATATTGATAATATTTTGGTTGGCCCTAACGGATTATCTGCATTTACTGTACATTATTTATGGGAAAAATACGACGAAATTTCGCCTTAAGAACTCGCCTCTGGAACGGATTAAATTCGCATGTCGAGGTAAACTGTACAGAATACTGTATGCATATTAGAGACCTAGATAACCGAACACATTCGCCATATTGTTTCTCTGTTTCTACTAAAAAACAGACAAAACATATTCCCTATTTCCCCCAAACTTTCAACTACATGCCAGGTATTCATGCAGCAAAACTGTATTTAATTTCACTGGCTTAACACTTAATGAGAGCTAGAGATGGTAATTTTATGCATGTTTTGTCTTAGCATTCCTTAATAAAGTTAGCTTAACATTAGCTACCTGAATAAGCCTTCCAGATTATACAACTTGAAGTTAAGCAAGTGAGGTCAATCATTTATTAAAAAAAAAAAAAAAAAAAAACTGAAGCTCATCAATTACGTCAAATAACATTAAAATTTAAATTTCCAGTGCTGTACATATTTGTGAATGCTAGGTATTACTATGCTACGTTTCAATCTCTGGGGGGAAACAGAACACTTTTCTGCTTCTTTTTCTTATTATCTTTACATCTGTTACATTTTACATCCATTTTTTTTTTACAGCTGATTACACTGTTTAATTTGCATTGATTACATTGTTTAAAGTTTATTCCAAATATCTTTCCCGGAAATTTAGCTAGCTAATCACTGAGCTGCTTGCTAGCTTTTAAATCTGTAACCTGTGGTTGCTGTTCCTTTTAAACATTAAATACAAAGAAGACTTATATTTTAATATTTTCATTTATTTTAATCAATTTGAATCCTTCTATCAGTCTACCTAACCTTAAGCTCGGAAAAAAACCCAAAATAAAAGACCTTTTTAGTTTGTTGTACATCTTAAATAAAGAAATCTTAGTATCTAATGTTTCTAATGTCAGAAAAAAATTTATTTAATTTGGAACTGTGCAGTCTGTTAGTTATCTAGGTCTTTAATCTCTATACTCTAAACACACCTGCGGACTCCTTGTTACTGCCCATGCTACTGTATTCCTGAAGAAACTTCTGAATGATCCGAAATTAACAAAGTTAAAGGATAGGTGGTAGAGTGTGAGGCTCCTGATCCTCTGAGTCTGTGCTTGCTGCTGACTGAGACTGATGTTGGATGACGATTTCGACGGAGCGCTCACTGCTCTCTGATTTCCTCTCAGAGTTTCCCTGTGTACAGCTGTCTGGTTTGTTATCTTGACTGTCTTTGCTGTCTGCTGTGTCGTCCATGCCTTCACTGGTTTCCTTCTCCGCAGACGCACCTATCGGTCGCAGACGTTCTTCTGTCTCTCTTTGACCCGCCTTGGCAGAGTTTTCTCTCCTCAGTCTGTCCTCTAAGCCTGACTTTTCTGTTAAGAGAAAAAAAAAAAAGAAATTATACTGTAGATGTACAGGCGCTTTGAATTTACTTTCAGAACTTAGATAGGGGCTGCATCAAAAATGAATAAGATAAAATCATCTTATCAGATACTCCACATAAATATATATAAAAACTATGTATTAAAACTGTTATGGTGATGTTTTTAGTAACTAAATTATTATACAGTATATAAAAAGAGTCTTCAGTGTCTCCAATTCATACAGTAGCTGCAATAAGTATAGTGATTGCAGAATTTAACTGTTTTCACAACATTAAATGAAACTATAGATGGATAAAAAGTACATGTCCCAGTAACAAGTGATGCATTCGAGCCATCGTTGAATCCAAATCTTTGAAAATCCCCTTTGTCGCGGTGGATCGTCTTACATTGTGCTACAGAATGTTTAAGGAGATTACACCATTGACAAGAGCAATGTGCACAGATGCATGAAAAAGTTTAAAGAAGCGGCAACAAGAATTGAAGACAAACCACACAAAGGGGGGGACCATAAACTGTAATAAAGATGATTTTCAAGATTCGAGAGTTGGGCTCATCAAATGTGAAGACTATGTTGAGTAGTGTGGAATTTGAACGACCTATGTCAGTTAATAAAAAAGTTATTAATGCAATAACCTTTCGTTATTATTACTATTTTTCCAAAACAGTTAAAAAGTCACAAAATGTTTTATTATTACTGAATAAACTCATATATTGACAACAGACAATGTGGATTCTTACCCGTTCTGTTCGACATTGTCCTGCGGTTGATGTACTCATAGTTGACGTCACTCTCTCCAGTCTTCCTAATTGGGCGTGTTTTAGGGCGGAGCCTGTTAAGGCGGCCCTCATGGATCCATTCATGCTGCATTCCTTCATCCGGAGTCATGCGCTTAATGGGGTCCCACCTGCAAGATACAGAAAGACAAAAACATAAGCAAAAGTGATCATGTTAACATTTCCTATTGTGCTAGACCAGTTAAAAAGGAGAACCTATTTTTTTTTATTAGCCTTGTGCACACGGAATGCAGAACAAAACATGGATATTGATGGGTATATGTGCTTAGCTCAGTATTTCTTTCTGTGTATAGATCGTGGGGCTAATCCTGAGCAAAAGTTCTTGACGCATGACGCTCATCCACAAATCCTTTGTCAAAGCGATGAGTTTTCACCTGAACAGACTAGAAGGAAATGCCCGCTGCATAAGCATCCTGTTTTTCCAACTAAATATGATAGGTTTGCATATTTACTGGTAAAAATATGATTCTTCCCATTTTTGCAATAATGCTCATTATACTAATGAATAAAGAATATATAATAACATCTTAGAAGCAGTTTCAGATGTACTTACACAAGGCAGCGCCTAATAAAGTCTAAAAACAGAGGATCGTTGGTCTTCAGTACGCTGGCAAGATCCTTGGAGTTGGGTCTGCGTTTTTTCCCCTTGCTGTTCGTGACATTTCGTGGATTCCCTTTTGAATCTGCCAGAACAACAAAAGAAATTACAGTTTAAAATAAATATTATATAGCCTACAATAAGTCTGTTGATTCAGAAGCTGTTCTACGATCATGCATACAGTGTTAACAGAAAAACATACCGAAAAACAACCTCCTTCTGGATGCAGTCTGAACAAAGTCGTTTGGAGGCAAACCCATCACCTACAAGCAGAAATATTCAAATAAACACAAAATAAATACTGTTTCATTACAAAACAGAGAACAACATTCTTGAAAACGTACATACGTTACATAGCCAAAACGTTGAAAACGTACAAAACGTTACATAGCCTGGCCAAGAGAGACATTTTGACCTGTTCATTTTTTATGTAATTCAATACAAGCATGCATATTTTTGTCTTTATAAAAGTTTCCTTAAATAAGATTTATTTAAATTCTACATTTAATTTTTTTTTTTTTACTGAACCCCTAATTTTATAAAAATTTTTGTTTAAGTCAAACCGGGACTTGTGATGAAATTTCTGTGAATGTAGGTGTTAAAAACGATTGACATTTACAGAAGACTTCATGCACAGTACAGTTTAAATGCACAGTAAAAATATTTTAAAGAAGGCCGTATGTGGCCATTAAAGGAGTTCCTGGGAGGCCAGCGTTTCAGGCGTGAAGCAGGCAGTACAACCATGGTTCTGGCATACTGACAAAACTTGAAAAAACTGAAAAACTGAAAAAACTAATTGATGTAAATTAATAATAAAGCTGGATTTAAAGTGTACTGTTCACATTTTAAGCCAGTCTGACCTCCATTATGCAGGCGATCTGCTCGACCTCGCTCTCCCCGGGGAAAAGTGGGTATCCCGTGTAAAGCTCGGCCAGAATACAGCCCAGGCTCCACATGTCTATGGCCATGCTGTACGGGTGGCCCAGGATCACTTCTGGAGAGCGGTAAAAACGGCTCTGGATGTAAGTGTACACTGCCAGAAGAACCACAGGAACACCACAATTAATATTTAAGATAACGTGTGCAATAACATTCAAAATAGGTGCAATATTATGATATAGCTCATTACATATTAGATTATTAGCACAAGTAGGATTCTAACCTCTCTGATGCTCGTAACAGCTTGATCCGAAGTCAACCACTTTAATATTTCCCTGTCCTCTCTGGGATAGCAAAATGTTCTCCTAAAAATTACAATAAGATAGAGAGTATGAATTTTTTTTTTTTTAACTATTTTATTTTCAAGGGCAAATAAAGGCCAAGCTCAAAATCCTATGGTTTACAACTTGTTTACAGTACAATCATCTATAATCATCATCATTATGGTTCAATTATTTATGTGGATGATGTTTTACTACAGTTACGTTTTTCTAACTAAAAGGAAATTCATAAACATTCCAAAAAAACTGAACAATTCCAAACATTTTGATCACAGGTACATTTATGTTACCTTTCCTCTAATTAAACAATATTTGACTATTATTACTGACACTGGAACTTATCCGCATAATAATGCGAGGGCTGTTCCGAAAATAATGCAGTGGGCATACATTTTTTTATTAACTGACATAGTTTGTTCAAACTCCAATGGATGGATGCATTTGCACCACAGTTGAAGCCAACTCTTGAATGATCTTTGAAAATTGCCATTGTTGGTACTGATGGTCTCACACTATGTTACCCAATGTTTATGGAGATAACATCATGGACAACAGCAACATGCTCAGATGGATGAAGAAGTTAAAATAAACCAAGACTGAAGTCAAACCACACAGTGGGAGACCATCAGCTGCAACAAAGCAGATTTGCTTGGGAGACAAGTACATCTTTGCATTATCTGTCACTCAGTAGTAGTAGTAGAAGAAGACGAATGCACTCTCAATTTAGTTTTTTATACTTTCATTAATAAATACATCAATACTATTTGAAACATATTGGGAATTATAAATAATTTTTAAAGTTGTTATAACATCTTTATGATTATTCTTTTTAGAATAATGTAAACAATGAATAACATTTTTAAACTAAAATGTATATATAATTTCTGATACGTTTACAAGTACAGTAATGCTGCAATTAATAATCCTATAAATATTCCTGAAGACAAGCTGTTCTTAACCAGATGCAGATTATTAAACATGCTAACGACATTCAACAGCTGATCATGGTGAAAAGTGGAGGAGAATGTTCACCGGTTTGAGGTCACAGTGAATGATCTTTTCTCTGTGCAGCATCTGCAGACACTTGAGCAAAGAGTATGCATAGCGTCGGATCAGAGCCAGACTGAAGCCCTGGAAGTTGTTCTTCTTGATCAACTCATACAGGTTTGCTCTGCATGGAAACAAACGAGAGCATTTGAGCAAACGTAATGTAAGGAAAGGATATACAAGTGTAAAAAGAAGGGGGGGGGGGGTATTTATTTTTCTGCCATGATTTGACTTCATGTCTCCCCTTAGACTACAGTGTCACTGCAAATACATCTCTTCTGACTCTTCACCTTTATCTAACCATGAAACATTTCTATCCTGGTGGGTGTGGTCTTCTCAACAATGAATCCGCCACCATCATTTACAAAATTGTCTTACTGAAGGGTTTAATAATAATGATTTTTTTTATAATGGCCTTCACACTTATAGGTCTTGAGGGGCGGCGCTTTCTTCGTTCATCATGACTACACCAAGTGAGGGAAGCTCTGTTGGAAGAATCTGTACTGACCTGTATTGACCCCTAAACCTCATTAAGACAGTCAAATGAGAATCTAAATGAGTGCATTATTAAATAGAAGTGCACTTTAATAAAGTAATTGCTGTAACACAGTACGTTACTATGAGAGTCTGACTTGATCAAAGCCTTAACACATCTTAGACAATGTTAGTATCAATTGTAACACCAATATACTAGAAGATATATAGAAGAAATTTGTTTCAGATCTGTTATATCTAGTATTTCATAGAAAAGAAAACAAAATTTTCATTTCATGTATACATTTTTTTTTAAATCTATATTTCTTTTATATGCGGCGGCACGGTGGTGTAGTGGTTAGCACTGTCGCCTTGCACCTCCAGGGTCTGGGTTCGATTCCCGGCCAGGCT
>JAQQZS010000002.1:28544631-28562104 GCA_030068045.1 Platyallabes tihoni
CTGCTGTGTGATTGGCTCTTAGATTAATCCATATCGAGCAAAAAATGTCTAGAGCTTTTCATCGTTTTTAAAATCAATTAAATCGCGATTCGATATGATATCGTTTATTGGCCCAGCCCTAATAGGACCGGACGGTCCTGGCAACAAAAGCTACCTAACTATCTGTAAATATTCTGACAATGTTAGAAAAGAAAGAAAATAAATATTCTTGCAATGTTCCAAAAGTATGCAAACATTATCAGAATATTCAGTCCTGAATTTCTAAAATGGACAGGATGCAATATTTAAAAAAAATAAAGATCCTCCAATGTTGCAATCATGTATGGAACAGAATTATTGTTTTATAATGCTCAGGATAAGATTCCAGTTAGACAGGGCATAACATTCTGACAGTATTTATGTAATAAATAAAATATCACAACATTGTTGTACTAACATTTATAACCAGCAGGTGAAAATGTTCTGAACTCACAAAATGTTCAAGAAATCAAACAAACTGTAACTTTCTGAAAACTTTTTTTCTAATCTGAATTTGCTATGTGGTATGTAAAACACTCTAAAATAATATCTTAATAAACTATTAGAATGTTTTGGCTGCAGTATTCTGAAGAATTCTGATGTATTAATAGTTTGATTTCTTAGAATCTCTTAGAACATATACTCTTACAACATTCGGAATTAAAACACAAACAAAAAATACTGAAATATTAGGTAATGTTGCAGTAGCTAAAACAGTTTGGATGAACATTATATATATTTTTTATAATATCAAGTCAAACTAGGATTTGTAATGAAATTTCTTGTGAATGAAGGAGTAAAAATTATTCATATTTACAGAAGACTTGAAACTCTTAGCCGCAGTAAAACATTTGAAAGGTGCAAACATTTTAAAGAAGACTGTATGTCTGTGAATGACGATCCTGCCCGAGATGGCTTGGACCTCACTGCAGTTGTTACCGTAAACACTCAGCGAGTGGAACGTCTGATCTTTCAAAAATCGACAGATCACCTGTCACCAACTTGCAAAAGAGATGCATCTATCTGTGGGAACTGTACACACAATTATTCACCAACATCACTTTCATATTAAGGGAACCTGGCTGGGAATCCCCTGTACAGTCCTGACCTTGCTCAAAGCCATTTCCACATGCTTGGGCCATTAAAGAAACTCTTGGGGGACCAGTTTTCAGATGTGAAGCACAGTAAGCAGTCCAATGGACAGGGGATAATATAAAGAAATAAAGTTTTTACTTTCATAACTGTGTTGTCATTCTGCACAATCAAAAGTCTCAGTTTGAATGTCTGGAATGTCTCTCGTAAATTTTACTTTATAAAATCCTCATAAAATATTCAGGAAATGTTCAAAAACTTCTAAAACATAACAGTATTATTATTATTTTTAACTTAATCCTAATATTTATCCCACAGGTTTTTAGCTACCTTAAGCTATAATTAATAATAAGTTTGGAGTTAACACCCACATTATCTATATGCCAATAAATTACACTTTATTAAACATACATACAACCATACGGTTTAAATACTATTTTGTTGTCCCCTGTGAATGAAAAATCAACTTACCTTTTCTTGTTGCGAATTATCTTAATGGCCACCATCTCATTTGTCTTATGATCCAAACATTTGAGGACCTGTCCAAAAGATCCCTTGCCAATCACTTCCAGGACCTCGTAACGGTAGGCGATATGGTCATGAATGACCTGCACACACATCATATATGGAAAGAGAGCAGTGTCTCAGTTATGGATAGCCAAAGCACAGCTATTTCGGTCTACATCTGGCAGGAAGACTATAGGCCCATATTTTTGTGAACATAGTGCAAAAGCAAAAATAAAGGGTTAAGGTGGCACAGTAAACTGTTGCTGCCGCACAAGTCCAAGGTTCCTAATTCAAATCTTGAGCTCAGGTTACATGTGAAGTTTCTGTGCATGTTCTCCCTGTGTCCAAATCCCCATGATCTCCGGTTTCCTCCCACCCACCAAAAACATGTCAGTAAGCAGATTGGCTAAGTTAAATAACCCTAGGTGTGAATGACGCCATGAGATGAACTGGCATTCCGACCAGGCTGTTTGCCCTCATTAACCCCAATGCTCCTAAGACACTTTAATCCATCATAGGTTGGATTCATACTTGAATTCAACAGGTTTTGTTGTAGTCAATCCAAACAAATGTTAATGTCAGTGTTCATGTCATTGTTAGTGTTAGAAAATTCTGGCTGGCTGGCTGGCATGGCATTCAATACACAACATGGCCAAAAGAATGTGTATTTGTGACCATTAAACCCAAAACTTCCCCCAACTGTTTCCAACAACAAAATTTAAAGGTTTTTTAAATCGGATAAGGGTATGGGTAGGGTGGTCCTGCGGCCAAATACTTCTTGTCGTATAGCGTATGTTTGGTAAAATCTGTTTGTAAGTCATTCTATTCATTCTGTTTATTAAATTTAATGCTATGCAGTATAAAACTTGAGCATAAGTAATGTCTCAGGACTGGACATGTCTGCACTGATATGATGATCTTGACAGATTGCAATGTTTATATTAAACCAAATTAGCAACACCATATATTATAACTAAGTTACTCAAGTGTCTGCATTAAAAAAAAAGAGCGATCTGGTAGTGCACACCTAATACTCTGCCTTTCCTGATTACTATGACCTGCGTCTTATTTTGATACAAAATAAGGACTGTGTAATAAAGGACTCTCTTGCCTCCAGACTTGTGCAAAAAAAAAAAAGAGTCCTCCAAATCTGTCCTATGGTCTAGGGATTGACGGTTTAATGATGGCATTCCTTGTCATCCATGACTGGGAGTACTTTTATTAATTAGACCGAAACCAACCAACATTTGAGGACCTGAAATGTTATAATGGGTGTCTGTGAGCTCTTGTACAGTGGAGCTATTTAGTGAAAGAAAATTGACATATGACCAATAAAAAAAGAGAATTGAAAAAAGAGCATTCTCAAACATTCTAGTCCTGCATTCTCATATTTTGGCTTTGTTGCGATATTTTGTATCATGCTGATTCTACTGCCTTATCTCTGCTATATCTCTGTATTGTCCTAGTAAAGTAGTATAAAACTTACTGTAAACAACATCCCCACTCAGTCTGTGTAATGTCCTTCAGCCTTTATTTATCACATATACATTACTGCACAGGGAAATGTTTTATTTTTTGCGCATCCAAACTAGTGCCAATTGCCCTGGCTCTGAAAACTCTGCCATCATTAGCTATGATGAAGCAACCAGATGTTAAGCCAAAGTCAAGGTGATACTGCAGGGCTCTGGAAAGGCATGGAAAAGCCAATGATTTGGTCAAGTATGGCCACAGATCGATGACTACTTATCTACAGTTCTACGATGTAATACAAGGGCACTTAAACTGAGCTGAAGGTCAATCAAGGACCCAGCCAGAACAGTGCTGGGATTTGAACATAGGACCCCCTGACCTGTAACTCAAGGCAATAACCACTGAGTGGACTGGTGTGGAGTTAACATGGGAGCAGATATGTTTGAGTGAATGGGCTCTTTTAGTTGCAGATCAAGAGGTCATGTGTTGCCCAAGGACTCAACAGTTTGCCCACTGTTGGGTCCTTGAGCAAGACCCTTAATATTCACCTCAACTGTGTCCTGCAACTGCCAAATGTGCTGCATTATGATTTTCCTATATACTTTACCACATTACAGTACTTTAAAGTAGATATGTTTTACAATAGCTTACTGTTCATTTCTACAATAGTTACCCTCAAACCAGGTTGCTGGCAAGTTACTGTAAACTTTACAGCATGTTTTTATCTCCTGCTTTTGTTTTCTCCATCACTAGATTGCCACACCAGCCCTTTGCGTAGAACAGTAGGATAAGATATGCACTGTAAAACTGACACAGAAAAAGTCCACCCATTGCCTTTCTTATTATTCATCCATTGATTATTTTCAGGACAAGGCTAGCCTACTGATACATTCTCTTGCACTGTCTGGTTCAGTGCTCTGAGGGACGAACATGTGCTGTATGAACTGATCCAAACTTTTAAATAATGCACATGGTGAAACCCTCTGTGTGAGACAGCGCATTCATGGAGAACAGTTCACACGAGGGTCTGACAGGAGATTAGCAAGTCTGAGATATCTCTTTTTTTTTTCAGTGAGGTCAGTGTGTTAGTCAGTATATAGTGTTTTGTGTAATGGCATCTGGAAAGTACTGTGTCAAACTCCTCACTTAAATTAAAATATGCTCTTAAACTTAACAGAAAATATATTTTTTAACTTAGAAACTAAGGCACACAAAAAACAAAACTGATGGCTAATGCTAACAAAATCAGTATTCCTAATCTCTCACGTTAGCTAGCATGATACTCTGAGTAACAAGTACTGCTAATCTCTCGCATTAGCTAGCATGACTTTGTTTGACCCTGACCCTGAGACAAACAAAGCTAGTTGCTAACAGCAAACAGATTACTCTGATGGGCATTAGTCCAGTTCTAGCTCTCATATCTGACAACAGTTTGTTAGCAGTATTGTTAGAAACTGCTAAGACATATTTGATAAATTATGTATTCGTGAGAGAATGTATTCTCAAGAAAGTACAGTGCAATTTATTTCCTTCATTGTATTACATGCCTGGACGATCCATTCACATGGATTTGACAGTTTGTACTCTAGTGTAGATTGCTGTGAAAATAGGACTTTGAGGGTCACTCAGCCACAAGTGACCCTCAAAGGGTCTACTATTACTACTACTATTTCTTCTTACCCCAAAAGTAAAATTTATTTTATTTTTCTCTCTCTCATTCTCTCTACTATTTATACTATACAGGGTTGTAGGGGGCCGGGAGCCAATCCCAAGAGACTCGGGGCACAAAGCCGGGTACACCCTGGATGGAGTGCCTGTCCACTGCAGGGCACAAGCACTACAGATACACTTACTCTCACATTACACGGGCAATTTGTACATGCCATTTAGCCTAAACCACATGTATTTGGACTGTGGGAAGAAACAGGAGCATCCAGAGAAAGCCACCAAGTACGGGGAGCACTTGCAAACGCACAAAGACTTGAAGACAGGACTCAAACCCCCGACCCTGGAGGTGCGAGGACAGAGTGATAACCATCACGCCCTATGGCGCCAAAGTAAAATAAGCATAGTTTAAAGCTTTCAACATACGCACGTGATCATGGCAAAGTGTAGCAAAGTGTGGAAAAAAATTCTTTGTATTGGTATCATCTGAACAATGATCTCCAGAAAGTGTAGACAATGATGAAATATAAAACCATTTTGTTGAAGGTAACCTTGAACAACCACTTGTTTAAGGTTAATGTGGGAGTGCCCCTAGTGACGGGGAGGAATTGGACAGGACTAAATTAGGGAGAAAATCGGGGACAAATCCAAAAAATAAAAAAAGAAAAGAAATGAGGTTCCTTCATGAATTTTGGTTCCCCTTAAGAGTTTTCCCAGACCCCTAAGCAGACAGACTCATGCAAACACACATATATAGAGTGTATGACCTTGTTTACCTTTAGGTAGCTGCCATGCTCATCATCATAGCCTGAATTTTGTGCAGATCCCTGGCAACCCTGGATCTTTTTGGTGTCTAAGCCCAGATACCAAATCTCGGTGTAGTCCATAACCTCCTCCTGCTCATACTCTGTGAGCTGACTCTGGAAGTGCTTAAGTGCAGCTGTAAAGGAGGTAATGAGAGAAGATGTAAATTTAGCTGTATCCTGTATCTAGGGTGTTTAGGCATTTTAATGCCATGAAGGCAGATAAGATAGTATACACTTAAAGTACAGTACTCTGCAAAACACATGCGCCATACCTCATTTCTTCATATTGCAAAGTGCCTAAACATACAGTTC
This sequence comes from Platyallabes tihoni, assembly GCA_030068045.1. Taxonomy (NCBI): domain Eukaryota; kingdom Metazoa; phylum Chordata; class Actinopteri; order Siluriformes; family Clariidae; genus Platyallabes; species Platyallabes tihoni. The sequence goes on from JAQQZS010000002.1 coordinate 28,550,502, forward strand.
AAAAATTGGTTGTTTATGTAACAACCTCAAAAGCAACCTCATTTCCCCTTCATCTGTTCCAACCACTCAGCATTCAGCATCAGCAGTATACTAAAAAAAAAAGCAGGAGCATCTAACATTATCTACACCTGCTTCTTGCTGTTCCATGCCTTAAGTTAGATGGTTTTTATGCTTGAATGATTCATACTGTAGGTGTGGGTTTGACAAACAAAAAACTTTCCTCTAATACTTTGTTTGGAATGTTCAGAACAAAAACCTAATCCGGTGTGAATAAATAAATATGATACCTACATATTGCCTAAAGTGCTTCATTTTTTAAAAATATATTTACAGTATATTCCGTGAAAGTTCCATGTATTTTTTTACACTACAGCAAAAAGTTCAAAACTAAACAACTGACTGCTCAAGTTAAACTGAGTTTGAACTTACGTGATATAATGATTTACCCACTGCTACGGGTCACAACAATGAAAAGCTGACTTTCAGGAAGCCTTCACTGTTAGTGATTAAGTGACACTTATTTTTGTCTTTGTATTTTATTTACTGGACTAGCAAGGGTTCCTTTATTATCTTAAATGAGTTATAAGGATTTGCTTTTTTTTCATTGAATGTTTTCTTCCAGAAAAAAAAGACATAAGGACAGAGAAATTTGTATTCTGAGTTCTCAGTTACATGCAACTGTTTTTGCCTTTCCAAAACATTAAATTTAATTTAAGACAAATAAAATGTATAATGTGCAGCTCTTCAACAAATAAAAGCAGTATCATGTTATTTTAATATAGATGAATAATTATATTTGAGATATATACTGTACAGTACTGTACACTTATCTTTTTCAATAACAGCACATATTAAAACTTATTATGATGTCACAAAAGCACTAAATGCATCATACTGTAACACCACTGACCTGTTGGTGACATGGGTAGCCGCTGTCCCTCATAAGTCCTGATCTTCTCAAACTTGTTAATGATGCTCCTGGTCAGAGACTCTGAGATGTTGTCCATAGAGGAGCCAAAACGTGGTGGGAAATGCGGCCGTGGCCTCTCCCGCTCCTCCTGAACATTAGTAAAGTTTACTAAAGCACACTGTGCAATGCGAAGGACAAGACATTTCCCAATATTCTAAACAAACACAAGGTTCTTACAAGTGTTCTCTCACCTGACTCTGCTGGACGTTCTGCACCAGCTGTTTGACGATGTTGGGTAAGGTGCCATCAGATTGGTGGAGGAGTTTGCCATTGGTCACCACCACCTGTTTAACTGGTGAGTCGAGTTGAGGTAAAGTGCCAGTCCCTGTCCCGCACTTCTATAACACACATTGTACATGGATGTTAGCCTTGCAAACATAGAAAGAGTGGTACAGTATAGCGGTGGCAGGGCCAGGTCCGAGGATTTACCACTTTTCAAAACTGTGGTCCGGTATTGAAACATTTTTATTTCAGTACACACGACTCTAAATAAGTGTGTGTACTTCTGAAGAAATCATTCTTAAACAGGAAGTGCATGGAGAGATATGGTACTGCACAGGACAAAATGTACGCAAATGAAGTGTTTTTTTTTCTTTAGTTTTTTTTTTAGTTGGTTTTGTTTTTGCCTTAATTCAAATTTCTAATCTACAGAAATCTAACTGTATTTGTAATTATTATTATTGTTGTTATTTTTATTGTTTTTGTTGTAATATGAATAAAAAATTACATTATTAATTTCTAAATATACACATTACATCCACTACTACTACTAAAAAAAGAAAAGAAAACTAATATTCGGGATTTATTCGTTTTTTGTGTGTCTTCTTCTTCATTCATCTTCTATACCGCTTTATCCTTAATCAGGGTCGCGGGGGACCTGGAGCCTATCCCAGGAGACTTTCGGGCACGAGGCAGTCTATCCAGCTTTATCCTGTTTACAGGATAAAGGGGGGGCCTGGTGTGTCCCAAGAGACTTGGGGCACAAGGTGTGGTATGTGGTGCCAATCCACACACTTACAAGCTCATTCACACACTATGGGCAAGTTGGTAGTTCCAGTAAACCTAATCTACATGTCTTTGGACTGTGGGAGAAAACCTGGAGAAAATCTACCAAACTTGGGGATTATATGTAAACTCCATGCACATAGGCCCGATGCGAAAATCAAACCCGGACCCTGGAGGTGCGAATCCACAGTGCTAACCACTAAGCCACTGTGTTGCCAATGAATAGTCTTACCGTACAGAATACTATTCGTCCACAGCAGTGTGGTAAAACATATTGAGCTCTTGATTTGAAGTTAAACTCAGCTCACTGGCTGTATAGGTCAGACTAATGGCTCTGACATAAACTCGAGGGCCTCTAATAAACGCACAGCCTCTAAGCTCGCAGGCCGAGTGCTCAACGAACTGCATGACCTGGCCCCCTGCAGACAGGATGGAATTTCAACACAGGTTGGTGGTGAGAGGGGAATAAAAGGAAAAGGGTGCTCTGACAGGGACTTCCATTTTCTACACTGCAAAAGAGCTGAATAAAAACCTCAGCCTCCTCTCTGTGCTGACCTGCTTTCCTGATGTGCTATATTTAGACACATATAGACCTGCCTGCTTATCTATTGTAGATGTACTGTAGAGCTTGAGCTCTCTGCATACATTCTTAAATTAGCAGTTTCACAGACAAAAGGTGTATCCAAGGATTTCAATAAAGTGCAACTGCAGATAATCATGCTAATGCACAAAATAGATCAAAATAGCTGGTTATTGTTATTTGAAATTTGTTCATTTTACTGAGGAGCTCAAAAAATCAAATATGGACCAAGATATTAATAAAAATAGAGCTCCATATAAGGATTTTTTTCTTCTTCTTTTTCCCCCGACTGAAGATTCAATCTCAAACCTAGAGCTCAAAAAAAAATTTGGTCAGAAAAAAAAAAAAAAACCCTACCATCCTATCTATAGATCCACTTGATATTTAATCTCCTGTATTCCAGGCCCGCTGCAGATATCTGCCAACTTGATTATGATGCATAGAGACAGACGCTAAATTTAGTACGCAGGCTAACACAGAACCACGCAAGCTGGGTCGATCACAGAAACACAAGCACGAGGTGTAAACAAGAAGCGCTCAAGTGCTGCGGTTGTGCGTTAAAACCAAAATCAGGTCAATGGATCGTGACGGTAAGAGGCTCTCCGTGACGTCCGTGTCGTGACTGTGGATCACGTGGCTGATGCTTCACTGCTTACCGGTTGTCAGGAGAGGATCTTGTTTAACAAATGGACCACTTAAAGCATGTTATGCACATCATTAAATATACAAAGGGACACATTTTACTTTCATTAAAACAGAAAAATCTTTAGCTGCCAGATTACTTCTTAATGAATTATCTTTTCACTTGAATTGATAATTTTGTATTTGTATTTTTATTTTTACACACTCTGCATAATCTTCAGATCTTTTCCTGGGTGAGACTTTGTGTCATTAACCCTCTACTCTCAGCAACCTGGAATAAAATGAAAGTCTTTACTTTTTAGTGAACACACACCAGTTTTTTTTTATATATCTCATGGGAATTGTCCTGCACTACGGATCAGCCCAGTACACTACCACATACACTATATGGATAAAAGTATTTGTCCAAAGCTGCAATGACATTGTATCCAAATACATAAACTTCAACATGGAGTCGGGCCCCCTTTTGCAGCTGTCCACAAGATTTACAAGAGTGTTTCTGTGGGAATTCGTGCCCATTCATTCTGTAGAGCATTTATGAGGTCAGGCACTGATGTTGGACGAGAAGGCCTGGCTCGCAATCTCCGTTCCAGTTCATCCCAAGGGTGCTCGGTGGGGTGGAGGTCAGGGCTCTGTGTTAGGGCCAGTCAAGTTCTTCCACACTGAACTCATCGAACCATATCTTTACTGTCCTTCCAACTCATGTTGGAATAGAAAAGGCCCTTCCCTAAACTGTTGCCACAAAGTTGGAAGCATAGCATTTGTCGATGATGTCTTGGTATTCTGAAGCATCAAGTTGCCCTTCAGTGGGGATTAAGGACATGAGGGAAACACCTGAATTCAATAATTAACAGGTTTGGCCAAATACTTTTGTCCATATAATGTATTTCTTCCCGGTACTGAGTTTAAATTTAACTCCTCACAGTTAATGTTGCCATTAAATCGCTGTGTAACATTATCTGCAGTGTCTTGAACCTAACATACTGTAGACTCAAATACCTGCACTAGCTCCCTGAAGATGTAATGCAACGTCATTATCTTTTTCTGCATCTGCGTCACTCTCAGATCAGTATGAGTCATTCGTATTTTAAAAAAAGAAGTACCTGGGAAAAGTTGCGGTTGGACCCCAGGCGCGTGCTCTCGGCCTGCGATCTCTGAGGGTGAGGGAACGCCTCTGGTCTACCCGTCTGTGAAAACAAACAGCAAGCATATAGGTTAATGTTGTGGAGAAAGAGAAACACAATAACATTTTCACTTACAAGATGGCGTGGGTGTCTGTATGGGTCGAGGGGGAATCAGCTTTCTCGTGAAATTCGCACAGCATTATCCATCACCATATGACTCATAATGGGTTAAAAGAAATGCTAGATTTATGAATGAGTCTTCAACATGACTGGAAGGAAAAAAATTAACAGAATGCCAACAGATATGAAAGGGAGGCTTGGTCCACATAAGATGATTTCATCTATATAAATAAAAGAAAGATTTTGTCTGTACATTGACCAGAACTCGCTCTTTCAATCATATCTTCATGTTTCACACAAAGTTTTCTGTCTGTATGTCTGTTTATCTGTCCAGCCAGAATTTGTCACAGCATCACATAAAACTGGCTGAACAGAATTTAATGGAACTTTGGCAGTACTTAGGTATTTGCCTGAAGTTAAACCTGTGCCATGAATGAAATCAAAATGTTGAGTGAAAGGGAAGTTATGAGCAGTTATGTGCCAGACTTTGTCACTGCATCGGGCAAAACTAGCTGGACATGATTTTATGGAACTTTATAAACAGCTAAAGAATAAAGACTAAAGAAGTTACTTTCTCAATGTAAACAAACACCTGCACCAATAGATATTAATTAGAAAAACTAAACTGAATATTTTTTCTGGGATTAGTTAATATTTTCACCGCTGAAATAACAGCGCTCAAGCGGTATAAGTGAATTTTTAACACAAAACTTAATCTTTATCTGATCTACTTTCTCTTCTGTGAATTTCTCATCTTTGATTCACGCTCTGACTGCCAAACAGGGAGTGTATTTGGCTGAGAACGTAAGAAATACAACTTAGTATTAGCATAAACAGGGCATAAGATATTTAACCATACAAAATGTTATTTCACGTACATGGGTTTTAACTTGAAATAATAATATGACTAAATACATTAAACTGATGAAATTATTTTTAACTTCAACCCTTACTAAAAACTCTTTTCCTGTCAACGACAGGTACTTCCACTAATCATGAATTTGTATGAACGCTAAGCTTTAATCTTTACAACCTTTACTGCAAATACAGTTGTGCAAAAAGCTAAGTTGGTTTCTTGGCTATGCGAAGAAAAAGAACCAGCATTACATTAGTCTTAATCGTAAGGACAGCCTGCCTGTCGTGGTGACAGCATATGGACAGGCTAAATGCCCCAGTAAAGCTGGGCACTGACCCAACTGTCACTCTCTGTCAGTCTCAATGAAAGTTTTTTTTTCTGGCACAACATGAGCTTTAGAAATATCACGAGGGTTGTGTTAAAACAAAATGCAGTGCAACTATCCTAGGAAAATACTTACTACAGTATTTCAGGCATATGCCAGAGGTATAACTCAAATAGACTGAACATAGTGTGATGATCTTATCCATGTGCCAAAGGGCTTAAGCGCATCATGTTCACTTAATCCAAGTGATCATGTACTTGTCTTCAAACATACAATGGAATTTGGCTTGAGGTAGATATCTCCCCATGAGGTAAATTAGAATGCGAAGTTAAATTAAGGTCATGTTTATGAGCACAAAGAGTTTTGCATAGAAATTAACACCTATGCTGGTCTATGTAGACAGGTTATAGAATATTTTTAATATGTTTTAACTATTATGTGAATGTGTACAATCCATATTGTAGCTATTGGTGCCATTAAGTTTTGTTTATTTTTTTTTTTATTCCTAGTCTTTCTACTTTAAAGTATGATTCAGATCAAGATGACATAATAGATAATAATGCCTACATGTTTACTTTTTTTATAGTTTTATTTTAAAACGCTGGTTATGCACTAAATTTATTTGAGATCCCCAGGAATTCATTTTTAAAACCTCTGCTTAAAAAACAATGCACGTTAGGTTTAGCCTGTTAAAAAATTGCTCCTGATTTTAAACAACATTACGGGCAACGAACTATAGTGTTCATCTGTTTTAACTGCAGTTCTAGTGTAAACATATCTATAATAAATCTATGGACTGTCATAGAGCCGTCTCTGCACTCGAAGAGTCAACTAAATGACCACTATCCTGTTAAAGTATCCACAAAGGTTTTAAGGTCACTGATTTGTAACGTTCATTTAGCTTAAACTCATAAATCTATCCACATGTCAGAGCCTAGGCAATATTACCATCGTACAAGACTTTACAGTGGTGTGGCCATGGTTATTTGAGGAAACACCGGACATAAACATAAATAAACCACAACAGCTCTGACATGAAACTTGCAGCTGTGTTACTCTGAGACAACTTCACATGGCTCTAAACCATCAGGTTTATGATAGCACCAGAACGATCATATGTCCTTCTGCCAAATATGTTCCTGCACATGTCTTAGGACTGTTACTTAATCAGGAGACTCACTGGAGATCAGTGAAAGCTGAAAAAATAGAACTTGCATGCACTGAAAAAAAATAATAATAGCACTGGGACAACTTGGAAGTAAACCAGTCCAAAATTATAATATCCTTTATACTCACAGCTTCAACACACTATTAGAATACTGTCTGTTTTATGCATCTAACTCAAGGAACTATCGCAGATTTCCGAATCTAGATTTCATCCATGCACAAGAAGAGTGCACAATTCAGGCATTATTTACAGCATCATCAGCAAAAGAGGATGCGCTGAAATGGTTTATAGGCTGACAATCATCTGATCTGTCTCTTCTAATGTTCAGGTCACTCAGGAGTCATTTCTGCGCCAGGAAATTCAACCACAAAAATATGTTTGCATAAATTATAGATCTGACATGCACTGACATACAGTGTAGCGCTCGTGCATGGACGATTCGTGCATGGGAAGAAGACTAATTTAACACTATGTACATGCATGCATTACCTTGCTGTTGATTTCAGGAAACATGTTATATATATTTTTTCCTCTACAACGTGGATCTTTAAATCAAAGGTATATCAGGAGAAAAGAAAATGTCGATTAGTGTAAAAGCCGTTAAAAGCGTTGGAGAATCGGCATCCTGGTGTTGTCACGGACAGAGCAAGGGGGTAAAAACTTCCAGCGTTCAGCGCTCAGCAGAATAAAGACAAGGAGGGTTCCTCCAGCGCGAGATGAGGCAAAACGCCCGCGCGTAATCGCGTTTCAGACATGTGCCACCTGTCTCGAGAGTCACGCCGTCGCTTCACACGTAAGTGGGGTTTTTTTTTTACGTCACGCGCGCGCAAATCCACGCGCAGAAATCAACCAAAGGGCGCTCTTTTAAACGAGCGTCCTGTAGAGCGCGCGAGCTGTACGCATTTTCCCTTTTTCCCTTAGAGCGCGCGTGCTTCACGCCCTTCGTCGTCAGATCACATTTTCCTCCGAGCGCCTCCTCCACTCCTCTGTACTCCGCTGTTGCCCAATTTCTTCCTCCAGACTCAACTTTCCAGCCAGCAGTGAAACACAAAGAAAAAAACTGGAGAGAAAAAACTACACTGTATGGGCAAAAGTTTTTGTGGACACCTCACAATCCTTGTTGAAGATCTTATTCCAAAAGACACTGATGTTGGGATGTCAAGGAGGCTCCAGTTCCAGTTCACCCCAGTGGGGTAGAGTTCAGTCAGGGTATCCAAGTTCTTCAACTCCAATCTTAACACACCTTGTCTCCAAGGAGGTCACTTTGTACACAGCTGCATGGTCATACTGGAACATATACTGGAACATGTTTGAGCCTCTTAGTTAATAATCTATATAAATAAAAGAAAGTTTTTTTTTTCTGTACATTGGTCAGAAATCTCTCTTTCAATTATGTGTTTAAGTTTCATACATTGGAGGACACGAAACCAGTCTCAGAAAAGTTTCTGTCTGTACTGTATGTTTGAATGTCTGTCCAGCCAGATTTTGTCACAGCATATAATAAATATTTATCTATTCTATTATTTTTTTTCAATTTTATCAGTGATTCACTCTCCGGTTATTATTTATTGTATTTACCGCACAGGGAGTGTATTTGATGAAAGAAGTACAACTTAGTTTAAATAGGGTATAAGATACTCAACCTTACAAAAATGTATTTCTGTGTATTAATAAGTTAGGCAGCGAGTTTTGCTGTACAGAAAGACAGGCAGACATGCACATGGGCTTCAACCTGAAGTTTATGAGTCTAAGTCTGCGGCTAAGTTTTCTGTAAATGTCAGTTGGTTTTACGGCTTCATTCTTCTACTGATGAGACGACAAGTCCTGGTTTGACTTGAATATCCCTTGTACAGTGACCACAAGTGGATTTTTGCTGTATTGGACCCTGTTTGTTCAAAGTACTTCCGCAACTACAGTACATACTGTAGTTTTGCATGGTTTTCATAAATTTATATAATGGCAAGGTACCTTATATTTACTGTTAAGGTGGCACAATTATCTATAATGATTTACACTTTAGCAGGCCATTTTGAAATAATCCTCCATTTTCCATTTTCATTTTAAGGCCCCAGGTGCCATGGTCATCAGTGTCATATAAAGTATTTTGGCTCTTATCAGCAAGTCAGTCTTAAACACGGTAACTTGAGCAGACTCTAAATTGTTTTGCTGTGCCAAAGAGCTCAGATGTTGATCACATTCACTGGATGCATGTTGTGTGACTGATAGCATTACAGAATCATGAATTTTGAATACTAGTGGATTTTCAGTGATCAGCATCAGGATGATCTTTATGGTAGTACTTCTTTCTACCTTGATCTCAAATAAGGAATAACGAAGTTTAGGTTAATTTTGTAAGCATTCATACAAATGGCATTATAAGTACTGTAAATATGAAAGCCAGTTCCACCTCAGCAAATGGGAAGGCTTAGAAATGTGAAATTATGTGAGTGTGTTCGCTGGATAAAAACATTGCTTGTTCTGCCTACTTCAAGTGAAAATTGTCCAAAATAGATTTTATTTTCGCCCAAACATGACCTGTATTCTGTTTGGTCAGGCCTCCTAGTGGTGTATACACCAACGTCTACAGTCTGACTGTTGTAAAAAAAAAAAAAAAAAGCTTCCATTTAAAGGAAGGACATCAAGTAAAAGGTGTATTTGGCAGATCTCCTTAAATTATTTGATGCTCTACGATTGGAATACAGTTAACCTGAAGATACAAACCAACACTAACACTCAAGAACATAAAGGCCAGATTAGACCCTCCCCCCCTCCAAAAAAAAAAAAACTATTGTTTTGCAGTATTGTTGTAAAGACTCAAATTTACGTAAAACTTTTACACATCTTGATTGCTCTATTTCAAATCCATTATCATGTTGTAGTTAGTTAGTTAGTGGCCATTGGGTCTAATCCCATCCATATCAACTTAAAGAATTTTTTAACAAAATATTAAAAAATTGTCAATCCATCTTGATGCATCCATCAGCTTGATCCATCCATCTTCCCAATCCTTTTTCTACTGATCATTCTCTTCTTATTGTGTCACCAAAATAGTAGTATACTTCTCCAACACCACAGTTCAAACGCATCAGTTTTTCTCGAGTCTTCTTGTTTTTCTTGGTTGTCCAACTTTCACATCCATATTACTGCTCAGAAAATCAATCTTATCTAGTCAAGCCTAAAGTCTTGTACAGAGGCTGAAATACGAAAACGGTTTCTGTCCGAATACTTATGGACCTGACGGTATATAGTGATTAATGAACAATTAAAAAAAATGTATAAGTCACTTCAATTTATTCAATTTACTTCAATTATTGTGCTTGATTTAAACAATAGTTCTTTCATTTTTAAATATGTATCTATAAATATGAACAGCTGTGATGTTGAAAGCATTTGCATTTTTCAGATTAAAATCATAATCATGTTCTGATTTCTTGTGCTTCAAAAAGCTTTCTGACGAAACAAAAAAAGAGTCAAAACATCCATTCGGTTTGTTTAGTTAGAATAATCATTTGCATATTTTTGACTCATATGGTTTGGTTTCCATGTGACACGTGTGATTTTACGCTTCCTACACAACAGAAAAGATTGCTATTAAGAGATAATAATAGTTGTTATGATTAAGTCTAAAAAACAAACTTTCAAAGAAGTTTCCTTTTTACCTACGCAGTTCAGAGCAGGCTGTTGCCCACGGAAGATGAATCACAAGCCACCTCAAGGAACAGAAATAGAAACAAGCCATGAACCTTCCTTTGCCACACACCTCCTCTGTAAGAGTCTAGAGCTTGTGCAGAAATGTGTAGGCATAAAGGGAGACGGTATTGTGTACAAAGCCCAAAATGACTCACAGATAACCACACACACACACACACACACACCAAGCTGGCCTGAGGAGCTGAATCTGTCGATAATGTACTATGTCTGTGTTAATTTGGAAAAGTCATCATGTCTGGAGAGAAAAGAGCTTAAACTGAGCAAGTAGACCATTATGTATGTCGGCTATTATATGCTAAACTGTAAATAAAATGATCGTACAGTATGTGACTGAAGGTCTACAGCAAAGTGGAGACACTGACTGGAGAGATAAATGTGGCTGTTATGGGAAATAATCAATGAAAGACTGTGTTATGTATCTCATGCAATTTAAATAAGGAAGTGTACTGTATATGAAGCTTATACACTCCCACAGAGGTAAATTGAGTATGGAAGTATAATTTTTTTTTTTTTTTTTGCAAAATAGCACGTTAAATTAAATGAACTGAACAAAAACTTGTTGCAATAAAAATGTTAATTTTTTTCTGCATTGATCTGAATGGGGAAAAAAAATCCTTAAAGCATTTATGATCCTTGAAATTTTTGCCACTGCAATTTATTGTGGTTGTATATTTCAAATGAAAATGCAATTTAAGTATTTACAAAGTCGATGCAAAAATATCGACCTTAATAAATTGCTGTTTAAATGTTTTTTTTTAAGTACAATTTTCATTATTTTTGAACCTTACAAATTCAGGCTGACAAAAATTCAAGTATTAAAATTAAGGTTGAAAAATTTCAGGTAGAAAAAATTCAAGTCTTCACATTCCGAATATCACAGGAAATGGATTTCCGATTGCTGCGGTCCATTGAGCAGTGTAAAGCCAGTGGAAATAGTTGTATGGCTAACCAGAACTAGCCATATCAAATAAAAATTTTATTATATAAAATACAGTATATATACTCAGCAAAAAAAGAAACGCCCATTTTTCAGGACTGTGTATTTCAACAATAATGTTGTAAAAATCCAAATAACTTTACAGATCTTCATTGTAAAGGGTTT
>JAQQZS010000002.1:28574306-28586590 GCA_030068045.1 Platyallabes tihoni
CTAGTGACGAGGAGGAATTGGCCACGACTAAATTGGGGAGAAAATTGGAAATACCAAAAAAAAAAAAAAAAAAAGTAAGAATTCCGAGAAAAAAGTCAGAACTCAATGTTTATGGTGACCCTAATCCTCTTTTGTAGTTTGTAGTAGGGAGAACGGAGGCAAATAGTAAAGGTATCATAAGCTGAATGAATTGTGATGATATGAATAACTTACATTAGTCAATATATTTACTGTCTATTTGTCTGTATATCTATTACTCAAAACAGAAAAAAAATTTAATGAGCAGAAGCTTTTTTTTTTTCCTGTACTGTGTATTGCATCAACACTTTCTCTTTTCATTAGGAAAAATAATTTGTGTTGCATCTGAGCTCCTAGCTTAAGAGTAGCCTGTTGAAAAACAATCAATCAGTTATTCTATTTCTTGAGTTTGGGCAGTGGTGGTTTAGGCGGTTGAGGCTTGGGGTTGCTGATCAGTGGGTCAGATATTCAAGCCATGTCACTGCTTGGTCACCAGTTAAGCAAGGGCCTCAACCATCTCTGCTCAAATGTATATCCAGCCACTGAGATTCAGTGCCAGTCCCAAGCTCCGGCGAAATTGGGTGTGTTGCGACAGGAAGGGTATCCAGCATTATTTTCTTTTCTAAACAAAATCTTGTTCATTTTGTGAAGCTGCTTTGAGACAATGACCATTGTTATAAGCGCTATATAAATAAAATTGAATTGAATTGAATTGAATAAAACCTGTGCCAAATTGTGGAAACTGTATGATTAGTTGTGGCAACCCCAGGAATAAAAATCATACATGCAGGCCCCAACCTGAACACTTCCTAGTCAAGCAATCTGCAATATTAGTGCACAGCACCACTAACATGACAAATGCATTATTGAGATTTTGTGTTGACTTCTCTTACCTCTTTCTTTGTGTTATAGCAGAATTACAGTTCTGTGTACATACAGTAGCTATGCAGAACTATAAACCAGCTTTTTTTTTTTTAAGGGTATAGACTGGAGCAGCATTGTTCTAGCTTGGGGTGGTGCTATTTTCCAGATCCAGGAAAAATGTGAACAGAATTTTGGATGTTGTGTTACACTATTGCAAAGTAGAATTTGATATGAATTGTTCTTAATTGGATAATTTGCAATAAAGTGATTATTATCTATCTTGCAACATTACTAAATATTACAACCTTATTCTTTAAGTTAACCTATTATTTAAACTTTTCATAGTTAAATGTTATTTATTTAATTATGGGATTAACAAAGTGTGTATCTTGGTGTTTACTGCCTCACCGTCACAGATCTATTCTTGTTCAATGTTCCTGTTGCTACATATTTTATGGCGTAAATAAATAAATAGATAAATAAGCAGAAGGTGATTAAGTGTTGAGAGCTCTTCTTTTACAAACAGATGGGGTGCTGCATACTCTTTATAGCACATCCAGAGAATCACCATGGAGAGGCCAAATTAAAAATAACACCTCCGGCAGCAGAACCCGTATCAGTCTCAGGATGCACGCCAAAGTAGCAACGGTTTCCATGGTAGCACACTTTGTTAAGGAGTCAGAGTTTTTAAGAGCCTTTTTTTCTACTTCTCCTTTTTTTATTTTAATAAATTTCTACAAAAATATTCACAAATGTTCCCGATTACATAAGAACAGACATCATCAGTGATTGTAGTGCTTTCATGCCAGTGTGATTCATACTGTTCATAACGTTGACATCAAAACTAATCATGTTAACCAGTATGCAATGCAGTATGCAGTACACAAATCCACAGGGAGTATTTTGGTTTGTACATGACCTGCCTAAAATCTTCTTTTACTTAGTTGTTCCTATTTCCTAAAATTTTAACTCATTTTAACCATAAAATCAAAAACCACTTTGACGGTAAAATAAAATTTTTGCTGTTTTGACAATTTTTTGAGTTTTTTTTTTTTTAATCGACCAAACGATGGCAAACAGCTAGGGTACATACAGTATTTTTTTCTTTTTGGAGTCACAATTGTAATTAAAGAGCACAAATGTCTAAATATTATGTCAAATTGTATGCATATTTCAGTGTAAATCTTGTGTGATTGTGCAAAACGCTGTAACTCCATGTCCAGCAAATTGGAACAAGGAAAAAAAGTGTTGCGTTTTATTGTGCACCTTTTTAATTACTAAGATTGTTGAAGATAATGAGAAACATTAAAAACAACCCAAAGACTACAGATTACAGCATCATCAGCCTTCACCTTTACCAGTTGCAGTTTCAGTTCTGTAGCTGAATCATACAAGTGCATATGCTTCCATGATCTCATAAGGTAATAATAAAGTTTATGAAAAATTTAATTAAATTGCTTGTCACATGCACTTTTACTGCTTAGGTAGCAGTAAAAGCTGGGGTCAGTCCTCAGGGTCAGCCAGGATACAGCGCCGGATCAGTTGAGGGTTAAGGGCATTCCTCAAGATCTCAACAGTGGCAGCTTGGCAGCGCCGGGGCTTCTTAAGGGGCATAAACCCCTTTGTTAAGCATGTAATATTGTGCTTACACAACATCTATATCGCATTGTGTTCCATTTTACTGACTATATCACAGATAATAAATAAGGCATACCTGTAGTCCATGAATAGTGGGGTAACTGCTATGACTGTAGAGTGTAAATGTCCTTTTTCTTGGCTTCAAAGTTTTTTAAAACTCTATTCATTGCATTTAATTCACTTTAACATGAGTTGCTACTTTGCCAAACTGGTTGTTTTGCTTCATTGATGATGTGACAAAGAAAAGCGATGGAATTGGCTTCTCATGACATCTCAGTGTTTGTCTGTGTAATATGAAAATTCCTTGTTGTGCTTCCCTGAATTCAAATCCTATGAAAAGGACATGTAGCACCTTTGTTACAGATGACATTGTGTGCCAAAGGAAAATAATTTTCCAGAATGAGAATGAGTTTTTTTGACAAAAATTAGACAAAAAACATTGAGTGTAACATTTGGCTTTATCTACAGTATATGTCTATAAAACTGACAAGCCAGTGGGCCGTGTGACAGCAAAGGAGTTAAGGTGCACATTGTCCTTGTAAGATGAGTGAATTAGATGAAAAGTGTTCACAGTTGGAATACAGGGTGCATGGATACAGACCTTCTGAGGAAAGCATGTAGTCCTTGTAAATCATCCCAGTGTACAAGCACAATGGCGCCTAATGTTTGTTCAAATGGTGAAACTTCACACTGATTGGTGAGCAATGAATCCAGTGAAAAGGATTTTTTTTTTTATCATTGAAGGAAGTTTATGGTTCTTAGTTATAATTTTTTTTGTTTAAGACATCAAGTCTTATCTTTAATAATTAACAAATCTGAAAGTTTGTAAACGTAAATCTTATACAGTGCCCTGAAAAAGTATTTGCCCCCTTCCTGATTTGCATATTTGTCACACTTAAATGATTGAGATCCTTAAACAAATTTCAATATTACAACAATATAAAGCAAGTAAATACAACAGATTTTTAAAATGATGATTTCATTTATTGAGGCTGCTCAAACATACCTGGCCCTATGTGAAAAATAGAAACCTTAATTGAATCTATCTGACAAAGTGAAGCATGGTAAAATATCTTAAAAAGCAACATGATATTGAAAATTCTTGGCCAGATGAGAAACCAAATAATTGACATGTTTCAGTCCGGAAAGGGTTACGAAGCCATTTCTAAGGCTTTGGGACTCCAGCGAACCATGGTGAGATCTGTTATCCACAAATGGAGAAAACTTGGAGCAGTAGTGAATCTTCCCAGGAGCTCATGACAAAACACAGAAAAACACCTAAAGAACGACAGGCCTCGTTTAGCCTGAGTTAAAGTTATTGTTCATGCTTCAACAATAAGAGAGAGAGAGAGAGAGAGAGAGAGACTGGGCAAAAAGTCCATCCATGGGAGAGCTTCAAGGCAAAAGTCTCTGCTGACCAAAAAGAACACAAAAGTCTCTGCTTATATTTGCCCAAAAGACTTCTTGATTATCCCCAAGACTTTTGGGCAAATATTCCGTGAACTGATGAGACTAAAGTTAAACTTTTTGGACAGTGTTTGTCTCGTTACAGTTCGAGTAAAATGAACACAGTATTTCATGAAAAGAACATCACACCAACAGTCAAACATGCTGGTGGTAGTGTGATGGTGGGATACTGACCTCAAGTGGCAAAAATAGGTATTGCATCCCAGAAAAAAACTTCCGCCTACAAATATACGTATCTATGTTATTTAATAAATAATATTTAATTCTAATTTTAAAAAAATTAATTCTTCTCTTGAAAGCAGTCTTTTTTTAAAACTCTCTAAATACATTTCATACTATTACTTTCACTTTAAACAGTGAACCTTAAAATGTAATGAAAATTAACATTTCCTAATATACAACGCACATTCGTCACAGGCTTGTCTCGATATATTTACCCAATAGTTTAGCAACAGTGTTAAATAATAAAGATTAGAAAATTATACAGGGGATGAAATATTTTACTATCAGTCTGTCTACACGTTAAAGCATGGTGTAAGTATAAGATACACAATTCTATCATCATTATGATGTGTCGAAAGTCCTGTTACCAATATATATTTTTGAAGCAAGTGATAAGCCTAGAGTTAGCTTGTTTGGACTTTCCGTTCCACCTTAAAAGATGCAACTGTAACACTTACCATCTCGTGCCTGTAGATGGCGCCAAAACGCTGTAAAAATCTGAAAAATTTATTTAAAAGCCAAATATGACAAATGCATGTGAAATAAGTTTTATGAATTGTATACATTCTTGTTATTAAATTGATTTGTTATTCGTGTTATTATTGGATTATGGAACTGGGTTAGAATCCTACAGCTTTCTACTGATCAATACTATATTAAATATATTTTCATGTGCAATTGTCCGATCTTTTCCATCCATCAATCAAGGAAACTGTAGTCCAACTAGGGACCATAAAGGCCAATGGTGATGGTGCGAGGCCACAGTGCGTTACACCTTTTTTTATACTTCATATTTTAATATTACATTACACCTAGTTTTATACATTTTTGAACATGAGGAGTTTGCCATCACTCACTCACTCATTCACTCTACATCGTCTATACCACTTTATCCTGTATTCAGGGTCACCGGGGGCCTGGAGCCTGTCCAGGGCATGAGGTGGGGTACACCCTGGACAGGGTGCCAATTTATCGCATGGCACACACATACAGTACACACACACTCATTCACACACTACAGGCAATTTGGAAATGCCAATTAACCTAATCTGCAGTCCTTTGGACTTTGGAAGTAAAACGGAGTACCCTGAGGAAACCCACCAAGCACGGCGAGAACATGAACTCCATGCACACATTTTTTAAATACTTAACATTTTAATAATAATTACATCTAGTTTGATACATTTTTGAATATGAGGAGATAATGGCCATTAAACTAAAAGAGCAATTCATCTACATATTGTATAATTGAAGGTAAATTCAGGATTAATACAAAAATTCCTGCAAAAAAAATCATAAATATTGAGTATTTATGAAATACAAAATAAACAGATTATATTTGCATTTGTGCTATTTTTAAATGAAACACAGAACAAAGAGATTTTATTTCCATTTCAATGCAAGTAACTTTATATGTGATTGATTTATTTATTTTTTAACTCTTTTGCCCTCTAGAGGTCAGATACGGGTTGTTTTTTTTTTTTACTCTTTTGCCCTCTAGAGGTCAGATACGGTAAGTGCATGATATTTTAAGGTGGAACGGAAAATAAGAAGCTGGTAAATAAGAGGCTAACTTCAGCCTCGTCTATCAGTAAGTGTACCGTATTTACTGTTAAACGCAATATGTTTACTACTTTGTTTAATTATAAGCAGACTCGTGGTGTGTGTGCGTTTGTAGAGACCGCATGTTCGATAGCTTAAATTTAATACATTGATGCTATTAGTTAAGTTAGCTCGTGCCAGGCTCGTGCCAGGCTCGTGCTAGTGGTGGTTAGCTGAAGTGTTATAGCTGTAAAAATCACTGGTTTAACTTTTTAATATTGTCCTCTTCTTATAAACGCATTATGTCATTCCATTGCTTGTAATATTTTATATTTGCACGCATATTGCACGTTCATATGCACTGTCATCCTGTGTGTGTGTGTGTACACTTCTATCAAATATATATGAAATGCATTCACTTCTCAAGTGTATAATGACCACAGAATATTATTTTGGTGGATGATTAGCAATATCTTAAAACTGACGTGTGTGTGTGTTGGTATCAGTGTTGACAGCTCATTTCAGGGGAAAGTCGTGTGCATGCTCAGAATGTCACTAGAAGTCGCCGAATGATGTCATATTAACATGCATATTTATTTGCACACACCAGGCTGTAAAACTGGTGGAACGTCTGATCCTTGAAAATCGACGTCGCCGACTTGCGGAAGAAAGAGACGCATCTGTCTGTGTGAACTGTCCACACAATCATCCACCAACACCACCTGCACATTACAGGAACTGAGCTGGGAGTTATCGCCACATCCCCGTACTGTCCTGACATCGCTCCAAACCGTTTCCACATTAAAGGAGTTCCTGGGAGGCCAGCTTTTCAGACATGAAGCAGGCAGCCCAATGATGAGAAAACGTTCTACCTCGGTGGTATCCAAGCATTGGTGACACGCTGGGATAAGCGCATTAGTGTAGCCAGGGATTACATATAGAAATAACTGTGTTCTGTTATTCTAAAAGTCCTGGTATGACTTGAACATCCTTCATGGATATAAGAAACAAACTATGTATTTTATAATGTTAACAAACTACTATGATTGCTGTAAAGAAGAGAAACAGTATTAAGCTGTTAATATTGTACTGGGCAGTTGGGCAATTATACCCAAAGGAAATTGAATAACTTGCTTTTGTTACCGTAAATGAAGTCATGAATAGAGTTTAATGCAAGGAAATGTGAAGATGAAACAAACAGCAGTCAGTGGTTGTTTGCGAGCAGCATTAATCAGTGACTGGCAGTTGACAGTGTTGATTTTGATCAGCGATTGGTTCTCTAATGATTGGTTGGTTTTTGGGAACGATTCGGAGCAATGATTGGTTCCTGGGAGCGATCGGTTGTTGCTTGTTAGTAGGGATTCTGATAGGTTATAAAATAAAATAAAGAGACAGTAAACTTAACACACACACACACACACACACACACAAAAAAACGCTGTTGTATGTCCAAGAGCAGCTGCTCCGTCTATGGCCGTCATCTTGGAACATCATTGGCTGCTGGAATCGGTTTTGATTGGTTGTTGGGAGTGATTCAGATTGGTGTTCAGTAGTGATGGGAAGTTTGGATCATTTTAGTGACTCGGTTCTTTAAATCTCATTTGTCAAAATTAACGAATCTTTTTCTGGGTCAGAAATACGTAAAGTAAAATGTTACACTTTCAATAAACAGACCCCCAACACGTCTACATACACAAATTTTGGCTATAGTTACAGTAATGAAAATATTACGATGTAGCTAAGGACATATTATGATAAACAGAATGAGCAGCTCACCTCTCATATCTTCTGGTCTGAGTCGTTCATTCTTTTGTCACGTGATCCCCTTTGAAATTCTTCTTCTGCTGAAGCGTTCCTTCAGCGTGACCTCTCCGACCAACAGCAGACGAATGGAAAACATTCCCTCAGAAACTGGTTCAATCTGTTTCTCCAGAAATATTTCTGATGTGTTTAGCATTTCTTTTTGTTTCCCTTCTGTTTCCAGGTGAAATATGAGGAAATCTAAAGGGAAAGTGAGCTCTTTGGAGAAAGAATTTGTGTTTGAGTTCAAGGCAGGAAGAAATCACTGTGTCCTCAAAGTGCCTCTACAGTTTCCCGTCCAAGGCAACGTGAACGATCTGCACGGGAGACTCATGCTGCTCCACAACATGCCCTGCTTCGTAGAAAAGGGTAAGGAGTCACTCTTCATCATAAAAAACAGTTCATCATAAAAAAGCATAACCTCTCATCGGAATTTTGTTTTGGGATTGATACCTCAGGTTTTCATGCTGCATGCATGCAAGTCAGTGTCAAAAGTATCGGCCCCCTGCATGAACCCAAGTCGAAATTGAGTGATATTTTGGCTTTAACAAATTAGAGATTCATTTTGGATTTTGCTAAACTCTCATTTTAAACTGCTTATATAATGTGTTAAAGGGTTCTTAACCCAGTTCCAGTTATTTCAAATCTCCTTAGTTGTTTTCTTTGCTTGATGCAGCCCAATAATTTGACCATTCTGAAATGGCGGCTTTTTTCCCTCTTGTTTTCGTATTTCCTGTGTGATTTTTGCAGACTTGAATAATATTAAAAAAGTAAGACGTTTTTTCACATTTATTATAAATATTTCGGTTTGAAAATGATAAGCTGCAAATAAAAAAGGAATTCAGTCATACTGTATTTAGCTACACACTTGTGGTTTGTTCCAGACTTAAAGAACAAACTTATTGCGTTCATTGAGAGAGAAACGTTAGACAATTACGACCGGGAAGCTGAAGCAGCTCTACAGAGGATCACTAATGGAGAAGTTGACATTAATAAACTGAGCAACCTGTGGGCCAAGGCCTACAACGAGGTAAGAGCAATACAAATGCTGTGAAATACTGTTTATATAGTGTGTTGGATCTTCAGTGATGTTATTTAATTGAAATCATAATTGAAATCAGGTTTATGTCTTTTCGTGTGAAATCTAAATTGGCCAAGTTTCATCTGAATGACAGTTAAGACCATTGAAAGATTTGAATTCAAAAACGTAACTGACACTACGGACATCAAAGGGCATGAAACTGTATTTAGCAAATGTGTTTCTTTTTAACTGATAAAAATCTAAATGTGTAGCATATTTACAAAAAAAAACCTGAAGCATGAACCTGGAGTTAAGAAGCATTAAGTATTATGAAAATGGTGTTAAATTCACTTTTTCATCTAGGTGAGACACTTTTTACCACTGATACCATGTTTTGGCAGCAATATATGTTCTAAGCTAGCAGCTAACACACAGGGATTTGTAAATGGATGTTCCTCATATTGAGACTAGTAGATGTGCCTGCGACCTGGTTCGCATGGAATTTAATTGCATACTCATACAATAAGTGCATTTAAAAAAATGCACAGCACCATCTGTTGAATTTTGTAATGAACTACAATTTTTACATGTTAGCATGAAGTGCGTGGAATTAAGGTGTGAGAATGCTTTATTAAGTAGATTTCAGTCACACACTCATACTGTAAGTGCGTATTAAAAAATTTTGTGATGAACTAATGACTTTTCCAAGGTTGATATTTTTTTAAGATTTGAGGCCGTTTCCCATTAAAATTTCATATAAAAGTAGCATATCTTCTCTTCCCGTTTGTGATAAAATGAACTGTATACAATATGTTACCTCAAACTCGGCCAAATACACCTGTGACCTCATTAAAAAGTACTTTTTACATTGTGCATGCACAAACAAAAACAAAAATTCCAAAAACCATCATGAAATGTTCTATTACTCATCTTACCTCACCACAAATTATTCTTCTGCAAATATCTTCAATGTACAGACATGCCAAATTTACAGTTTTATTATATGTATAGATTTTACCGTGTTGCATCCAGGCAGTACTGTATGTGTGACAACAAAAACGTGACACCCATTAGACGTGTCCAGTCTTTACGAAAAGTCAAGGCCCTAATATTAAATAAAGAAAATGTAAAAAGCAGAACATGTCTGCTGTTCACAGCAATATAAAACATGACATTAATATCCCTATGCATTTAGATTTAATAAATGATTTAGCATGTAGTTTTAAAATGATTTAACAGCCTCACTGAGTACTCGTGTGGTTTTTGCTGTTAGACCACGCTAGAACACGCCCGACCTGAGGAGCCCAGCTGGGACGAGGACTTTGCTGATGTGTATCATGAACTGATCCACTCTTCGGCCTCAGAGACATTACTCAACCTGGAACACAATTACTACGTCAGCGTGTCCGAGCTCATCAGTGAGAGAGACATGGAGCTCAAGAAACTCCAGGAGAGGTTAGTAGTCCGTAAAGTACTGGTGGCTGGGATCCTGGGTTCTTTGGTGTTTCTTAAGATTATGGCTGTAACTTACTTGTCAGTAGTAATAGAGGTGGGATTGGTTTCCTCAAATTCTGGATTTTCATAGAATTTGAAAGGCATGTTGAGGGCATGATTCAGAGGTTAGAAAGCTAGATTGTCCCCCCTATATGTCCTCAGCTGTAAATGAATTTCATCGGACAGGTTTGTGCTGTCGTAACAAACGTTTTACTGTGTGTTTATCCGGTGCTCTGAAATTTTCCCACGTGTTTAAAAAGAGATGTTAACGTTGTTGTTTTTTTCCACCACATATAGGCAGGCAGTGGAAATGGACAAAGTCATGCAGGAACTGGGGAAGACCTTGAGCGATCAGGATGTTAATACAGTAGCAGCGCAGCACTTTGACGCTCAGCAAGTAAGGCCACTAGACGCAGTGAACCATCACTCACCCTAGGGTCACACGGGGAGTCAATCCCATGAGACTTAAGGGACAAGGCAGGGTACATGCTGGACGTAGTGCCAATCATTTGAAGGACACACATACACACAATCGTGGGCAATTTTGGGGAACGGCAATTAGCCTAATCCGGACTACCGGGAGGAAACCCACCAAGCACAGGGAGAACATGCAAACTCCATACACACAGAGGGGGGAGTCGAACCTAAGCCCGTGAACCATCACTTTCCCTTTTTTTTTTCATTAATAATAAAGATGATTCGAAAAATCTGTTAGGAAAATGTCACCCAAACTTACCGACATAATATCGAAATAAAGGAGTAATCATCTTTCTTATATTGCTGCTAACAGTAGAATATATGCTCAAGGGGTCAATGCTGTAGGCTGTAAATAGAAGGGGCGGAGAAAACAAAAAGCAAATAATAATTAACATCCAGACTATTAGAAGATGGAGATGGATGCTTGCCTATTATTACTGTGTGTTGCCTATTATTTTTAAATACACCTTTTTCTTGCACTTACAGTTAATTTCATGCATTTGTTTGAATTTTACCCTACTAATCATCAGCTCCAAACCTTTGAAGAAACGGATTGATTAAAGTTTTGTAATAATACATTTTGCATTGACTTAAACTAATAATATACAATAAGTCCTTAAAAAAAGCTTTTTTTTTACACTAATATACACTACATTTTGTATAGTGTGTAATACAGTAGTTGTGTTGTCTGGTGTTTAGGTTCTGGAGAACAAGTGGGCCAGTGAGCTGAAGCAGGTAACCGGTATCCAGAAACAAGAGTACCAGGAGTGGGTGGTTAAACTACACCAGGACCTTCGCAAACCAAACAACAGCACCATCACGTAAGTGAAGTTCAGGACGACCCGTGAACGGAAGGAGATAAAACAAGAGAAACTGTTTGTGAGGATGTTAAAGTGTGATATTTGGGGTTGTGTTGCAGTGAGGAGATTAAGGTACAGCCTGGGCAGCTGAGCGAGGCCGGTGAGTCGGGGACCAGAGTGTTCGAGGAGCATCGGCAGCTGGAGGAGAGCTTCACCATTCATTTAGGTATTCAAAACCTAATAATAGGAATGAACATAATCCTAAACTCTATCTCCACATCTATAAACCTAGCTGGTTCTATTTAAAAGCAATACTCAAAATTGTCATTTAAACCACATACTTCAATTATAAGGAAAAAGGCAGCGACCGTTGCCATATCCAAACGTTTACACTCTGCAGATGTGTCCATGCTGAATCGATACATCAGTGGTTTATCCATCATGTCGTTTTCCATCTCTATGCCAAACGTTCCAGGGGCTCAGCTGAAGACGATGCACAACCTGCGGCTGGTGCGGGCCAACGTGTTGGACTTCTGCAAGCACAGACGCCACGGCAGTGGGGGCAGCGTCAAGCTGCGTCGGCTTCAGACGGCGTTCTCGCTCTACTCGTCCTCTCTCTGTGGTCTCGTCCTGCTCGTCGATAACAGAGTGAACTCCTACAGTGGCATAAAGAGAGGCACGGCACCTCACTCTACCACGTCACTACACATGAACCCTTTCACACAGCCAAGTGTTTATAGATAATTATTTATATATATATATATATATATATATACAGTGGGATGCATAAGTTTGGGCACCCTTGTTAATCTTCATGATTTTCCTGTATAAATCATTGGTTGTTACGGTGAAAATTTTCAGTTTATATTTGAGAAGTGAAATGAAGTTTATAGGATTTACAGAAAGTTTGCAATAATTGTTTAAACAAAATTAGGCAGGTG
>JAQQZS010000002.1:28637234-28653129 GCA_030068045.1 Platyallabes tihoni
GGAGACAGTGTTATGATCTGGTGTTGCTTCAGTTGCTCAGGTCGAGACTCAGCAACGTTATGGGGCAATAAAATGAAGTCAGCTGACGACCTGAATGTACAGAATGACAAGGTTACATCTATATACATAAAATGGCTTTGTGTGTGTGTGTGTGTGTGTGTGAGACTTGTTGTGGCCAGGCAGTGAAGTCAATGGGACACGACAAGAAATTAAATGGGAATTAATGGGGAATTAATTTCGGTTCCCAGTCTGTGCATAACTAAGTACATAAGTATCTTTGTGTGATTGTCATTAAAACAATGAAACGGCGAAGCAACTCCTGAGCCATAAGAATAAATAAAAATATAGTAGTGATTAAAAATAGGAAAATATTAATGAGATAGTTAAGATGATTATTATAATAATAATAATAATAATAATAATGATAATAATACAAAATAAATAAGGGGTAAAACTGCCTAGAAAGACAGGATTAAAACACTGCCTGACAGTAATGTTAGAGGAAAATAACCCACAGTTGGGTGGTGTGATGTATGCTGATATGAAGTGGAGTTCGCACCCTGAAATTATGAACTTTCCAATAACATCTTGTTTTTTTCCTTTTTTACGAAAGAATGGTTTGTTGTGATAATTCTGTTCCTTTATACAGTAGCAGTTACTGTATAAATAGCTGTGTCATCATCATTTTGCTGACGAACCAAAGCAGTTCATTATGTTGTCAGGAAACCAGAAACTGAAACAATTTTACTGAAAACCATTTTTTAAAAAAAGAAGGAAAAAAAAAAAACCTCTGGCACTGTAGACTCCTTCCTTAAAAGCTAAATTTTAGCAAGATAACAGTAACACGTTTTAATTAATTTATGTGGAGCGTTTAAAAAAAAAAAAGTATAAAGTATCAAGATAATCACATTAACGTAAACCTGTCATCTAGAATTTAAACCTGAGAGCTGCTTTTATACAAAAGGATTCCTTTAGAAACAGTCAGCACCGATCCTTCAACAGCACTGCTGTAGTATACATTCATCTCTAAGAAGATAGCTAAAGGTTGCACAATGCATGAGACACGAATTCACATGGCCCTTTAAACTCTCGGCACTATGGTAAAACAGAAGCCAGACACACGCAGTCTTGCAGCGCTCACTGAAAGATAAATTTCTTTAAGGCCAGCGCGTTCCCTCGGTTATCCGTTTCCACCGCTTCCATAGCGATACCCCACTCCAGGAATAACATGCTTTGTCAAGTCCTGGATCGACGCCTTAAAATCAGACATGCATTATAGCCTTGTTTGGTGTGTTATTCCAAACCTTTCATATTCCCCGAATATATTTTTTTTAAACAAATGCTCTTTATATTTAGGGCAATATCCTTTTTTTTTTTTTTTTTTTTTTACTGTCCACACATCTCTGTGACCCGAGTTTCATTTCCCCAGCCAAGTCAGAAACAAATTACATATGAGATTTTAATATAATAATGACTTTATTGCCATCTGTACCCTGGAATCATCCCTGAGCTGGCAGTCTTCTGGATCCGACGGTATTTCCACAGTGAACTTAATATCTTCCTGATCATCTCCTCAACTCATCAGTCACTGCTGCTGCAGCTAGAAATAGCCCCTGAGAATTTGGACATGAATCAAATGAAAATTGAGGCCCCGCAAACTGGCTTAGTCATCTTCCTTAATTAGGAAGGAAGGAAGTAGGACTGGTTTGGGGAAGAAAAGGATAATATTCGGTCTGTACGCTTTGCTGATGCTTATAGATGTTTTGATGCTGTGAAATCCTGAGTCAGTAATTAACATCATTATGGAAGATGTTTTTGTACAAGGTCATGTTTCCTCTCTTGGGCATTGCCTTCACCTTTAAATTTACAGCATTTGGCAGACACTCTGATCCAGAATATTTTATCACATTATACATTTGCCCAGTTGAGTATTAGGGGGTTTTCTCAAGGGCCCAACGGTGACAACTTTGGTGGTGCTGGGGTTTGAACCTGGGACCTTGCGATCAGTAGTCCAAAATCTTAACCACTGAACTACCCCTGCCCCTTTATCCTCATCAGAATGTATTTGTATTTAATTGTTTTATCATATCCTTACGGGAGTGGTGGATCAGGCGGTTAAGGCTCTAGGTTGTTGATTTAAGGATATGGGTTTGAGCCCTGCAGTGGGTGAGTTGCCGAACCCCATACTACCCAGCCCCTGCATCCAGCGCCGGTCCCAAGCCCGGATAAAATGGGAGAGTTGCGTCCGTAAGGGTATCGAGCGTAAAACCTGTGCCAGATGGTCCACTGTGGAGACCCCTGGAAGGAAGCAGCTGAAAGGAACTTAAGTTTATCCTGCTATGAAACGAATATAAGTTGTTGTTGATTTCTCTTCAGGTATTGGTCCAGTTCTAGGCCTCGTCTTCATCCCTCTCATTGGTTCAGCCAGTGACCGGTGTAGCAGTAGCTATGGACGACGGCGACCCTTCATCTGGCTGCTGTCTCTAGGTGTGCTCATGGCCATGGTCATCATCCCTCATACCGACAACCTGGCCACCCTTCTGAACTGGGGTGGAAACACCCATCCTAACCAGCCCCTCCAGGTGGGTCTGCTCATCTTGGGCGTGGTGCTGCTGGACTTCTGTAGCCAAGTGTGCTTCACGCCGCTGGAGGCACTTCTGTCAGACCTGTACGGTGGGCGCGAGGAGTGCGCCCGTGCTTTCGCTACCTTCTCCTTCATGGCGAGTCTGGGTTCGTGCATCGGATACCTCCTGGCCTTGCTTGACTGGAGCTCTGGTCCACTTGCCCAATACCTGGGCGGACAAGCCAAAGGACTCTTCACCTCCCTTATTCTTATCTTTGTCTGTTGCGTGCTGGTCACCATGAAAGCGTCTGAGGAGAAAGACGACACGGATTCCTGGGCCGGATGCCTGTCCTTGTGCTATACGCCTAAGAGACGGTTAAAGATCTGCCTCCCAAGGGCAGGTTCTCTAATATGTGTGCTCAGGAGCTGCTGGTCAGTTACACCATCTATCTTCAGCAGCTACTGCCATGTGCCGTACGTCATGAGGCGTCTCTGCGCTGCTCAGCTGAGCAGCTGGATGGCTATTGTGAGCTTCATGCTTTTCTACACAGACTTTGTCGGAGAGGGACTTTACCAAGGAGTGCCAAGTGCGGCGCCAGGCACAGTGTCCAGGCAGCAATACGATGAAGGTGAGATGTAATTTTTTTTTAAATTGTTTACGTAACAAATTTTTTATTTTCTGAATAACCCACCCAACAGAGTAGCCTGCTGTACAGTCGGTGCAGCTCATATTTGTGTTGGAAAAAAGGTAGGTAGTCAAATGTCATGAATACACAAAGGTTATTGTCTGTCATTAAAGTGGGTGGCAAAGATGAGGGATGGATAGGGTTAATAACAAACTAAAAAAAAAGCTTATGTGTGCTGCTAAATAGAAACGTCCTGCCCCTTCTGATGAGAATTCACAGCCCTCGGCCTCACTCGACCGTCTGTTTTCTGTCAGAAGTGGTCTGCTTTGTATTTGTCACCCCCTCAAGTAATAATTTTTCCTCTGGTAATGAGTTTGTTTTGCTGGAGTTGGTGCTGCATACTTCCTGTCTCGTGGCCAGCGTGTCTGGCTCTCCTGAGTGAACTCGGGTTAACCTTCACCCATGGTCAGTGACTGTGCCGCGTGAGTCATCCAAACACCCAGATGGACGCGCGGCTACAACTCGCAGCTTGAAAATAAGCTTTCCTAATTGACACAGCATCCCAAACGCTTTTTTTCTTTTTTTTCTGCACATTGGCAGACTCGATACTCGGCCGAGTCTCTTTGGGTTTGCAAACTATAGTATATACCACGTACTAGTTTATTTCTGAGCAATGCTCCAAGACATATGGGGTAGATGATCCTAAAACAGAGCAGCTTTAGACGAAGTGCTGGCTTGCTGGCTTGCTGGACTGTGTTTAAACTCGATTATTCTTATTAACTCGAGGTGTGTGAAGATGGCTCAGTCGTTTAAAAAGGGAATCCAGTGCCTTTTCAAACATGCCATGGATTTAAGATTTAAGGTTGTCTTTGTCTGTAGTGTTTTGGCAAAGCTTTCTGAACTTTCACCGTCTTAAAAAAGACATTCGGAGCCTGGGGACAAGTTAAGCCAGGTATTATGGCACTTTTTTGTGCAGAGTTTAGAAATGCTGTGTGTTCTCTGTGCTCGGGCATTTTTTGTGTTTCCTGCATACTCCTTACATTTTTTTCTCTGTATTTCTGGCTAGTGATCAAGAATTTTATGAATATACTGTACACTGGCTGGCCAAATAAAAATGTCACCACATGGATTTAACTAAGGAAATAGTTAAGAGACTTCCATTGGACAATTACCGCAGTGATTAATATGGTTCAGCTGCAACAAGTTATTTAACCCAAAATGATGCAGTGAGTAGCTTCTTATTTCTTAAACAACCATGTCAGAAAACATATCTGTGATTGTGACAAAGATATGACTAAGGATACAACAGGATACTGTAAAACTACTAAAATTGGGTTAAGAACTGGAAAAACGCATTAAAAACTGGAAGGATAGTGTTGAACCGTCATCCTTGAGGAAGAAATTGGTGGATGCTACCATCATGCCTAGTACCCACCGTACAAGCCGTTCAGCAACATTATGTGCCCAAAAAATTAAATCAGCTGACGACCTGAATGTACTGCGTGACCAGGGTTTCTTCCTTGATCGCGCAGGCATGTTCCAAGATGATGATGATGCCAGGATTGATCGGCCTCAAACTGAGTGGTTCAGGGAGCATGAGACATCATTTTCACACATGGATTGGCCACCACAGAGTCCAGACCTTAACCCCCACTGACAATCTTTGGGATGTCCCGGAAAAGGTTTTACACAACCATCTGACTCTCCCATCATCAATACAGATCTTGGAGAGAAATTAATGCGACTCCGGAGGAAATAAATGTTGTGACGTTGCATAAGCTTATTGAACCGATACCATGGCCGTGATATGAGTGTGTGACTTTTTTTTTTTTTGGCTGGACAGTGCATTTCCGCTCATTTACTCACTTATCGTCTATACCACTTTATCCTGTATACAGGGTCGCGGGGGGCCAATCCATACACACATTCACACACTTATTTGTTAAATTTGGGAACGCCAATTAGTAGCCTGAAATGCATGTCTTTGGACTGTGGGAGGAAAACGGAGTAGCCGGAGGAGACCCACCAAGTACAGGGAGAACATGCAAACTCTATGAACACAGACCCCGAGGTGGGAATCAAACTCGGACCCTGGAGGTGAAGCGTGACAAGGTGGACGTGGGTGTGACAGTGCTAACCTCTAAACCAGCGTGCTGCTTAGCACATTTCAAATGTTTTCAAATTTGGAGGGTGTTATTGCAGTGGGAAACCAAACAAAACAAATGGGAAACCAAAAAATATCCAACCAAGCAATTACCAACAATATTAATAGAAACAAAGTACCAGGAATTGAAGACAACTTAGAGCATTCTAAATGACATGACTATTGCTATTTTACAAGTTTATATGTTTCCTGTGATATGTTTAAACTGTGACTCCAGCATCAAAGATGTGATTTGTGTTTCCCTAGGCATCCGTATGGGCAGCCTGGGGCTTTTCCTACAGTGTGCTACCTCAACCTTCTTCTCACTAATCATGAACCGGCTGGTGTGTACCTTCGGCTCCAGGAAGGTCTTCTTGTTTAGCATGGTATCTTTCACCCTCTCAGCGCTAGTCATCTGCCTGTCGAAGAGTGTCCTGTTGGTCACCGGGATGTCAGCCCTTACCGGCTTTGCTTTTGCCACCTTACAGACGCTGCCATACACACTCACCTGCCACTATCACCAAGAGAAGGAGGTAGGCTTTCAACTCTCATACCTTCTGTTAAGGGAAGAGGTGAAACAAGTCACTTTAGTGCCTTTAGACATGGTAGGTACTGGGTTCTAGAATGAGAATGGTACACAAAAAAAACACTGTTGATCAAAGGAAAGGGACGAGATTCATGGAACCGATATGTTTGCAACGGTATTAGAATTTAATTCAGCATCAAACCAGCTCTGACCGCAGAAGGTCATGGTAATCTGAGAATTCAGAGAAGCGTTTGTTGAGGTTATTTTTTAATTCATAGATTTTTGAATGACACTAAAAATAAAATACATGTTGTGATAAAAATCCAGGTATCGCTGAGATCTTATGGGTTACTCTGATTTCCTACAGGTCTATATGGCGGCCCGCGAAACCAAAAAGAACAGGATCTCCACGGAAACCGTGCGCCTTACCTTGAACGAAGACACGAGCGATCTGAACCATAACGGCCACGCCCATGCCCACTACAACCAGGACGACCTGGAATATTACCCGCCTCAGCACAGTCAGAACGCTACGCAGGTCGATCACAGATCAGACGCTTACGACAAACGTGGCGTGGGCTTGGACTTTGCCATCCTTGATAGCACCTTCTTGCTCTCTCAGGTCTTCCCGTCTCTGTTCATGGGCATGATTGTCCAGTTCACTC
This sequence comes from Platyallabes tihoni, assembly GCA_030068045.1. NCBI lineage: Eukaryota > Metazoa > Chordata > Actinopteri > Siluriformes > Clariidae > Platyallabes > Platyallabes tihoni. Next base: position 28,643,758 of record JAQQZS010000002.1, read on the forward strand.
AGTCTGTCACTGCCTACATCGCTTCTTCTGCCATTTTCGGGGCAGTCAGTGTATATTTTGCCACACGTGTCATCTTCGAACAGAAGGATCTTGAACACTAGGAGAAAACCCTAAATGTGAAAGAGCAGTTGATTCTTTTCAAGCCTACTTTACAGGAAGTAAACAGGTTCTCGTGACACAGATACAGACGAGCTAGAACACCAAAACCTGGACTGGGAAAAAAAAAACACCACCACCACCACCACAGTAATAAATCTGTAGTCATTCTGTGTGATGACCTGCTGTTCTTCTGTCTCCTGTCTGCCCACACAATAACATCCTGCCTGTCTCATCATCCTTCCTGTCAGTCATTTTCTCCACTCATTGGCCCAGATCACAGTTTTCCTAAGTTTATTTAATGTTAACTTAACTGTTTAATATTCTTTTCTTTGCACTAATGGCATGTCTTATCAACACGGTCTTTGCTCTCAGTTACTGACTCTACATATCTTTTTTGTTTTTTATTTGGTATTTATCCTCAGTGCAGGCCTGTATGGTTCTACATATCTGTGAAGATGACTTCACACCACTCTCAGGCTTTTTTGTTCACTCATATCATCATCATCACCAAAAAAAAACCCAGACATCTACACAACTTGGACCAACAGTTGCATCAACAGAGATGCAATGTGTCATGCAAAGCCTTTATGTCATGTAAAGATTCAGAAGAAATATTACTGTATGTATTTTTGTACATTAATAATATATAGATATACAAACATATTTATATCCCTATGGGAATTTCTTTTTGATGAAACCTGCTTGCCGAGGTCATCTGTTTTGTTGCTAGTTTCATGCAAACCTGACTGGTGAAGTGAATAAGACTGATTATCTGGTTACAGTGGCGCCTGTCAAGTGGTGAACAGTTGGTTGACGAATTTGATGTCCTTAAAGCAGTCCTTAGTGTGAGGCCAAGTACCTGAACAAAGATACTCCGATAATGGCCAAATTGTGATGGCTAGACGGACTTGGGGCGGGGGGGTTTCCTTTGTATGCTATGGTCAGGACCTACCAAAAGTGGTCCAAGGTGGACAACCAGTAAACCACTGACGTGAGGGGTGAAGGCTGGCGTGTCGTGTCTGATCCAACGGAAAAGCTACTGTAGCTCCTGAAAAAAATGTAGGTGTCAGAACACACATTGCATCATAGTTTGCACGTATCCTCAGGTCAGTCAGGATCAGTGTTGGGTGTAACGCATCACAAAGTAACAAGTTAGAATACTTGGATTACTTTTTTGATGTAACGAGTAATCTAACGCGTTAGTTCCGCCATTTAAGTACTCGGTTATTTTGTTATTTTTCCGTTATTCAGACAATTTATGTAATCCGTGAGCCAGACAGAAGTGATTCCGTTATTGTGTGTGTGAAAGTCGTCCTACAAGCCCCGTCCCCGATAACCCCGCCCCCCTCTGTTATTTCTGTTGTTATACCCCAATCTCACCTATGCGGTTTACCTAAACCTAATCACAGCGTCAAAACTAGCGGTGATTCATGATGAAACGTACTTACGGCCACCGTGCGATACTGCGTAGGTGAGATAGGGGTATTTATTAGTAGTTAACAGACTATGTGATGATGGTAGAATAATTATAAAGGTCTTGACTAAAACAACATGCATGTGGAATCACAAAGGAGTTTTCATTTTCTGCAACGGAAAAGTACTCGAACTAGTTACTTTTATCAGAAAGTAATGCTGTAATGTAACTGATTACTTTTTAATGACAGTAATTTAAAAAGTAACGTCCCCCAACACTGATCAGGATGCCCATGGTGGTCATGTCTACCACTGAAAGCTCCTACAATGGGCATGTGAGCATCAGAGCTGGACCACGGAGCAATGGAAGGAGGTTGCCTGGTCTGATGAATCATGTTTTTTTTTGCAGAACACGGATGGCTGCGTGTGTGTGCGTGGCTTACCTGGAGAAGATATGGCACCAGGGTGCACTATGGGAATAAGGCAAGCTGGTGGAGCCAGTGTGATGTTTGGCAATGTTCTGCTGGGAAACCCTGGGTCCTTTTTCTTCTTGCTGTTTCCCGGCAGTTGGCATCCAATATGTTGCTTTACCGCCACCATCTGGTGTTGAAATCCTCTTTTCTAGTCTTGTCACCCTTAAGAAATCCATCAAGTACAGCTGTACCTCATCATACGAATTTAATCCGTTCTTGAGGCGAGTTCTTAAGGTGAAACTACGTACAGTATTGTGAAACACGTTTTCCCATAAGAAATAATGTAAATGCTGATAATCCGTACCAGCCACACAGATATTGCCAATATTACTAATTTCTAACACAATAATCATATTTCTGCATATAAGAACAATCAAAACATTTAGAAAAGACATGTAAATAACAGAAAAATTTGAAGAAAAAAAAAAAGACATTAAACCTCACTTAAACTTAATTAATGATTCCCCTTCACACCGGCTGGTTCTTCTTCTTCCTGACATCCTTACTAATACACCGGTGCTGTGTCTTCACTAAATCTTGCACAAAATGGCAAAAAACAAAAAAAAAAACACAAAAAAATTGTAAACTCGTTTCGCTTGGCTTTTCACTGACGCAAACAAGTTTTGAACGGCTACCAGAAGTACGTGCAACCGGATTACTCAGTATGTGACTGACTCGGTTGCTTGTATGCCGAAAATGCTTTGCAAATTTCTTTCAAAATTTTTGCAAGAAATTTGCAAGACGGCACCCCGCTGTACTTTCTTCCTTGCCCCCTTTCTCCAGTTTTTTAAAATGCTTTTCACAGTGTACTCAACCTTTCCGAACACCCTCGGCTTCACTAAGCATACTCGGTCCTTCAATTGGCTGCTACAGAAGTTTGACATGTAACCTCTACCTAATCATTGTTCCAGAACCTCTTCATATCAACAGTATTCAGCCGTGTTTCAGCAGGATGATGAGTGTTATCTGGGGTCCGATCCATAGAGACTCTATCTCGCAACTTACATATCTTTAAGGATCCTCAGTCAACATCTGGGTGCGGCGGGTCAGGGCTGTTCTGACGGCGCATGAGGAACCGACACAATATTAGTCAGGTGGTTTTATTGTTATGTCTGATCAGTGTATAGTTCATGGAATACATTTTATCTGTGTTAGTTACCAGCAAGCTAAAAAAAAAAAAGACAATCTAGCTTATTTTTGTACAGACAGTTTTACTACCTAAATGAGACTGTAGAAACACATTGTGCCACAAATCTTCATCATCATCATCATCATCATAAAAAACGATACTACAACAGGGCACGGAAATTGGGGGTGTGTATGTGCACACTTAAAAAAAAAACAAATAAAAAAAAAATAAAATAAAATAAAAAAGACAGTATGTGCATGTGATTATATGATCATACCGTATGTGTAAGTGTACTGTATTTGCAAGAGTGTGTGCGAGAGAAAATGTGCGAGTGTGCGAAGGAATATGCTTGTGTGCGTGACTCAACGAGAGTATGTGAGTGCGTCTGTGCGTGCGAGAGGGAAGAGTAAGTGCGTGTGTGAGTCAGTGTGTGAGAGAGTTTATGGGAGAAGTTTATCCGAGAGTATGGGAGAGTTCGCTTGTGCGTGCGTACGCAAGAAATCTTTCACGTGCAAGTCTGCGTGTGCGAATGTGACCATGCGAAAGTGTGTGTGTGTGTGTGTGTGTGTGTGTGTGTGTGTGAGACATCGGTAAAACTCTCAGGACAGACCCGTTTGCTTTCAAGTCGTAAATATCGTTCTGTCTACTTTTCTCGTATTTAGAGTGTATTTACATTAAACAGCCATAAATTATTTTAAATATATGATTCATGTGTTGCGTTTTTAATTTATTATGTCTGTTGTTAGCATTTATGTGTAAAAAAAAAAAAAAAAAGAAACATTATAAAAAAAAATACTGTCATGCATTTAAAATGCGATTCATTTTGCAGTCTGTTGTGGTTTAATGACCCTACTTTGTTGTTGTGCCTTTTTTTTTTTTGCATTATCTAACACACTGGCAGTCAAATGTTTGTACGCCCCTTCTTTATCTTGAAATCTAAATTGCTGTTTTCAACAGTCATACAGTAACAATGTTAATATTAATATTACTTATTAATGCAAAGATTATTAAATACATACGGACCAAGAAAAGTATTGCAACTATTTCTTATTTTATATTGTTAACAGTGTTTCTGATGGAGATTTACACAATCGAGCAGATTTAGGAGGTTCCCGAATACTCATTACTGCTTTTAAAGATATTTAATCTTAATATGTGTCTTACCGTTTGACTGTACTGTACGTTGTAACCTTTTACGCTTTCTATCATTTCCTTTAACGGACCAAATCCCTTTAAGAGCATTGATACTTAATATTGATTTTGATGAACTTAATATTGTATAAACTGCTTTGAGAAGTCTTTTGTGTCATCTCAGTTGAAGTGACTCGACTATAAAGTGCCTAAACTTATTTTCTAGGTCTATGACAAACATGTTTTATCTTTTATCATTGCTGTATGAGTCAGGGAGTTCTTCACAAGATTACTTTACATGGAAGAAAAAAAAAATACACTTTATTTATATGAAAATGCCTTCATCCTGACTCTTCATCCTGTCTACAGCGTCCTTCTGAAGTCTAAAGAATGTTTTAAACTTATTACTTCATCCTGGACCACGAATCAGTGTTTACTGTTCAGATGTTACAAGCTTTGTGCTTTTTGCAAACAGAACTTGTGGATTAATGGAATTTCATAGCGACTGCATCTCAGTTACTGATATGTGTGTGTTGGTGTCTAGTCAGGTGAAAACTTTTTAACCACTATATTTGCCCAACAGAAGTCTTTGGATTTTTCCACCATATTCTAATAATTAAAATGCATTAAAATCAATATATTGTAACAACAATGATCTCAAATGTCTGGTTATTTTTGCAGCTCTGCTATTCAGGGACGCTTTTGCGAAATACAATCACCTGCGGGTGTACTGGTAGGGGAAAATAATCAACAACTCTGGGGTGTAATGCAGCAAAGTTAGTGTTACCACCACGAAAAGCATGTCAAAATTGTCTATCATTTATTTCATTTATTATGAATCCTGCTATTCTTTATCATTTATAGGTATAGTTAAAGTTGCAGAACGTTTCATAACCAGTTAGTTCCTGTTAACGCTTACGTTATAGCAGCTATAAAAACTTGTTTCATCTACACTCTTGTTTTGTTTTTTCACAAGAAAAAGAAAACCGGCTACCGAGAAACTGTAAACTTATCCTAAAACTTTCCCATATCAGAGCTTTATGTCCTGTTACAAAGCCCTAATACTGGAGACTCCTTCCATAAACGTTAACTAAACATCTCCTTAAGGAAACCCCCCCAAAAATTATCCACCATACAAATACAATCCAACATGGTTTTCCTTTTCCAATGATTCACTGATGGATTGTTCATACCGATTACTGCCAGTTATCCTTTGCCTAAAAAGGTAACAAATACTGACTGTAACTGCCAAATGAATTTACATACTGATTGTAGAAATCATAAAAAACACTTCACATTATGATCACAACTAAGAAACTCTGGTGTATTGAATAAGTAGATCTACGAGCCTTTAATTCCTGACTATTTCAACTCATAACTAGTGTTTCTAATGACATGAAACAGTGCCACCTGCTGCATAAGGGTGCTTTTTGGAGAAGAATAAAAAAAAGCACATTCCATCCAGATGCTAAAACATTACTACTGTATAATGATCAAATTATTTCTTGTATCCAGTTATGTCCTGTCAGATTACCTGACTCATGTATGGAGAAAATTCTCACGCACTCATACAAAATCTTTCTAGGGTTGTTTCTCTGGGGGAAACTTTCAGTGGACTTTTACTGTATACTGTAGACCATTACAAAGGTGAGATGTGAGATGTGAGATTCCTTATACAAAAAAAATTTTTAAATGCAAACTACAACTTTTTTTATGCTTAACTAAGGAGAAGTCAGGCATTATGCAGCACATTTTGGTAGATAATCCAGGTGCCTTCCAAGAATAAAAACCCAATGACATTTTATATATTTTACACAATATTTGGAAATCTCTCTCATTACGGGCTCACCCATGCCCAAGGGGGCCAAGGACTAATTTCTATAGAAATTGGCATGGGTAAGCCTTGGGTGCCCATGATCCATGATGCTGTCACCAATTTACTGGTATATAATTGATAGTGTTAATGTGTTAATGTTATGTGTTGTTGATGTTATGGCTGATTGGTGTGTATATACAGCACATCTCAAGAAATTAGAATATGAATGTATTATTATTATTATTATTATTATTTTGCAATTCATTTTTATTTATATAGCCCTTTTAACAATGGTCATTGTTGCAAAGAAGCTTTACAGATAAATCAACATGATCAGATTGTCCTTGATGACCAAGCCAAGGGCGATGGTGTCAGGGAAAAACTTTGTTGGCCAGAGGAAGAAACCTTGAGAGGAACCAGACTCCAGATTCAGTCGGTACTCAGAGATTGAATAAAATACTATTCATACAGAGTAATTACTGTGTATCTCTCAGTCTAGTTCAGTCCACACAACCACAATCATGGGGAAGACTGCTGACTTGAAAGTTGTCCAGAAGATGATCATCGACTCCAAAAAGGTCATCGTTGAAAGGGCTTGGTGTTCACAGAGTGCTGTATTGTAGGACGAAAATGGAATCTTGACATGAAGGGAGAACTGTGGAAGGAAAAGATGCACAAGCAACAGGGATAACCACACAAAACCTTTCTTAGTCCTAGTAGCATGTGTTTTGCCGTCCATCTGGTCACAATGCAAGTAAGATTGGACTCACCTAATCAGTGCCTCATAAAGCAGAATAAAGTGTGCTGATGATATATAGATAGATAGATAGATAGATAGATAGATTCTTTAAAGCTGCAATTCATGTATCAGCACATTGACTCCAAAATTGAATTTTTAAAATAGAGTTTTTATTTACATATAACAATTTGTCACACATACCTTACAGCACTGTGAAATGATTTTTTCTGGCACAATCTCCAGATGCCTCAGGATGGGTAGAAAAATAAAGAACAGATGGAGAGAATGAGGTTATGGGATGAGTTACGTGTATGACAGATTAAAGAGATGCATCTTGAGTCTACTTTTAAACTGGAAAACTGTGTCTGAGCCCCGAACACTGTCTGAAAGGCTAATCCAAAGCTTTGGAGCTAAATATGAAAACGCCCTACTCCCTTTCTGAAAGCTTAAGAATGAACCACGGTTATGATTTTTTTTTTTTGAAAACATCAGCAAATGGGAATTAATTGCAAGGAAGAACAAAAGATCTGAAAAGAAAAAACAACATCAGACCATTTGCGCTACAGGATTGTGCTGAGGCATCCTTTAAAAAACACTGTTGTCGCTTTCCTGTGTCAAACAAAATTTCCTTAGAATGGTACTGGTTAGTACATTTTTCTTAGCTATAACTCTATTCCATCCATTCTGGGGCTTTATTTGCCAAAGGTGGTTTGTTCTGGTCTCTATTCCATCCCATTATGGGGGTTTGTCTGTGGGGCTGCAGCTAGATGTCACTCTCTGAAATACTGTTCCTGTCCTTCAAGAGTGCATTTTTTTGCATCTTTAATATGCATCTTTGTGTAACTTTAAAATTATAAATTAGTTTTGTCATTGGGCATGTAGTGGTTAGCACTGTCTCCTTGCACCTCCAGGGTCTGGGTTCGATTCCCGATCAGGCTCAATTCCTGTCTCTGTGTGCAGGAAGTTTGCATGTTCTCCCTGTGCTTGGTGGGTTTCATCCGGGTACTCCGGTTTCCTCCCAGAGTCCAAAGACATGTAGGTTAGGTTAATAGGTGTTCTCAAATTGCCCATAGTGTGTATGTGTGTGCCCTGCGATGGATTGGCGCCCCGTCCAAGGTGTACCCCGCCTCATGCCCTAAGTCTCCTGGGATAGGCTCCAGGCCCCCTGCAACCCTGAATATAGGATTAAGCGATAATGACGATGAGTGAGAGAGTGAATTTTGTCATTTAAACTGATGTACAGTGCCTTGCAAAAGTATTCATACCCCTTGAACTTTTCCACATTTTGTCACGTTCCTCTACGTGTTTGCCGTGTCACACCCTGCAAACAGGCCTTTCTATGGCTCTTTTTCAACAATGGCTTTCTTCTTTCCACTCTCCCATAAAGGCCAGATTTGTAGAGTGCACGACTAACAGTGAGCTATGGATCTCTGCAGCTCCTCCAGAGTTACCACAGGCCTCATGGTTGCTTCGCTGATTAATGCTCTCCTTGCCCTGCTTGTCAGTTTAGGTGGACGGCCATATCTTGGTACAGTAGGTTTGCAGTTATGCCATTGTCTTTATATTTTTGGACAATGGCTTGAACAGCGCCCCGTGAGATCCCGTGAAATCATGGGATTTTAAAAAAAAAAATCTAACCCTGCTTTAAACTTCTTCACAACTTTATCCCTGACGATGCTGTTTGTTCAGTAATGTTCTCTAGCAAACCTCTGAGTGCTTCACAGAACCGCTGTATTTATACTGAGATTAAATTACACACAGGTGAACTCTATTTACTACAGTAATTGGGAGACTTCTAAAGGCAATTGGTTCCACTGGATTTTAATTAGGGGGATCAGAGTAAAGGGGGGTTGAACGCAAATGCACGCCACAGTTTTTAATTTGTAAAAAAAAATAAAATAAAATAAAACCATTTATCATTTTCCTTCCACTTGACAGTGATGTGCAACTTTGTGCAAGGGGGGTTCCTATCACATAAAATAATGCTTTATGGTACACTACATGCCCTTTTCAGGTTTAAAGATTCTTTTGAGGGTACTACTGTACGTCAGCCACAAGTAATGGTTTAGTACCAGAGTACTTTTTCAGAGTGTACAGTCAATAAACTGTGTTTTGGCTAAAGCAAAGCACCTGCAGACCCCACTGCCCTATAACCTGGGTGTTTAATACAGTATAGTGTAGCAGTGTGCAGTTTAGGACGCATCCCGTTGGCTTGCGCTCCCCCCACACCGGCGACAGAGATGCAAAAAACATGGTCATCATCATCATCATCATCACCGGCAGCAACAACAGCAGCAGCAGTAGCATCATCTTCATCATCATCACGAGCAGCTTGATCTCCGCCGCCGCGCCCGAAGCCCCCGACCCCGACCCGCCTTCCAAAAATAAGCCCCCCTGCCGCCATGCGCGCGGAGCAGCGAGCGCAACGAGGCGCGCGGTATTTTTAGGGGGCCGTGTTCGCGCTGACCACGTGCGCCGACGGTAGGACCGGACGGGCCGCCGCCGCCGCCGCCGCCGTTGCGCAGAAGCAGCGCAGGCGCCCTCGGACGGCGACGGCATGCGCCACGCGAGC
>JAQQZS010000002.1:28676560-28700393 GCA_030068045.1 Platyallabes tihoni
AAGTTATTTTTCTTTAGTGTGATTTGTTCTATATTTATTCTATATTTATATAATATTTGTTTGTACACAGTATATTTCTTTAAGTTATGAGTAGCTTAATAAAACGTGTGGTGTGTACAAAATGTGAAGTTTTTTTTTTTTTTTTTAGGTTGGGGGTTGGGGGCGCCGGGAGGGAGTCTCGCCCAGGGAACAATTCAGTGTAGAACTGCCACTGAGTATAGGGTTAAAGTTAGGAGCAGGACAAACTCACCATGCCCTGGTCCTGAAGAAAAAAAAAGATATCGAACATAATTTTATATTATTCATGTTTTTAAACTCCGGACATGAAACTCTAGGTCAACTTTTTACAGTGTCTCACTGACCTGCAAAAGAAATAAAGTTTACTGATATTCATTCTGTATTCGTTTAATGTGAGCTATGGCTAAAAACACACTGGGAGACTTTTCAACATATTGCTGACCCTAAAATCCTCCATGTGCCAGGATATAAAGAGAGCATCCTTCACCGTGTCTTGTATCTTACAAACATCAATATTAATTTTTTTGAAAAAGAGAACTTAACAATGCATGGACCACCATAACTTAAATGTGTTGTACCAGTTGTGTCCTTTGGGGGCGCTCATCGTTTCTTCTCATCGCCTCATTTAACAAAGAAATAAACGCAGACGGCTGCAACTGCAGTTCCCGACTCGAACAGCAGGGGGCACAAGACAGATCTCCACGTCGAACTTGAAAGCATTCATTAACATTCATTCATTCATTCATTCCAAATGTTTCTTTCAAATTGATTCCAAAATTCCTCTTGTCTTCTTGCCTTGTCTTCTTGGTGTTTCCTGGTGGTTGACATTCACTATGTTGCATAACCCCCACCTTCTGGCCTTGATCTCCCTCATCTCCCTTTCAGTTTTAAGTAATTATTAGATATTTTCTCTTTTTTCTTTTCGTTTAAGGAACTGCATTTATTATCATTATATTTAGAATAATTAAATTATTGATTTTAGTATTATTATGTATTTTATATATTATTAGGGTTATTGTGTTATTTTTTAAGCCCCCAAAATTTTGTCAATTAATGCAGGTAGTACCAGTGAACAGATTTGGCCTTGAAATGAGAATGGTATGCAATTATTTTTCTACCCCCTCCATGCTCACCTGAATCTTTGGGGTTTTTAATTCCCCAGCTAACCTTAACACACGTCTCAGTGCTATCCTCTTCATCCTCCTCGCCTCATTCTTCAGAACAGCAACAGAAGCACAATCTGTCTCACCAGCCTGGTAAAATCACATGACATTCCATTAACACATGTGATTGTGTACAAAATATAACTCATACTGATTACTGTTGGATTCAGGTGTCAAGCCTGATGGCACTTATCGACACTCCCAGGAAAATCTGGGACCCAGTGTCATCTTAGCTTTCTCGATTTCTGTCGAATGCAGTATGCCATGTTTGTTCTATCCCCATTCAGTAAATCTACAAAGGTAACGCAGACGAATACTGAATTTCTCACCCAGAACTGTATCATACCGTATTACTGAAAACTTCAGTTTAGGTTTTTAACTGAAACCTGCTTAGGAATTAGTAGCAATGGACCAGTCCTTATTGAGTGCACATTACGTGGTATAAGCAAGGATGTTGGTACTGAATGTTGGGTGTTCCTTGTTTCAGAGCTGTGCAATTTAATCTGTTTCGTTGGTCAGTGTGTGACGCAGAATCCATTCAGATAAAATGATTGAGTTAAACTTTTAATTGTGTTTGTGTTAAAACTGCAGAACAGCTTTTGCTTGAGTTTATGAGCAGTGTGTGCAATGTCGCCACCTCCTGGTCTGGATTGTGTGGCACAAGATATGAAGAAGTGTTTAACCAATCAAGACAAGTTAGACAAATATTATAAGATTATTTAAGTAGTTTTCAATACTTCCAAATCTGTTTAAGACAAATCAGATAACGAACTGTAAAGTGAATGCAGGGGTGCAATGGCAAAGCATATACTTATTTATACTTATTTATTATGAAATCTTTGAAATAATTAAAGGTAGACAAACCTACCTGGTATTCTTTACCAGGAATATCAATATTTCTTGACTTTTGTTGAGAATCTGACAAATTCCCCAAGATGGTCAGCCCCAGACTTCCAACATTCGATGCTATCAGTGCTAAAACCCTGGAGGATCTACAAACGATGGATGGATGGATGGATAGATAGAATGTTGAATACTCTTGTGGTTTATCTGAGTGGAAGAAGTTGTTTAACTTGGGAAAAAATGGGACCATACATTAATAAACCAACAGTTATAAAAACTGTTGTGTTGTGGTCATTAATAACATCAAGTAATCTAAGATCTTGAAAATGTTTGGGTCACTATACTAAAAGTGATTGATTTCTATTAGTTTGAGGTTAATTGAAGTGATGTGGAAAGCGTGCCACACTTGGAGCACCCACCCAATAGTACTGTATAGTAGTAGTATCCCTAACATCCGATAGATAAGATGTCATTATTGCACAGTTTCTATTGCAGTGAGTTGCACTAGGATAATATTGCACAGTTTAAAATGTTATTGCACCGTTGCTATTGCAAACAAATTTAAGATCTTCTAAATGTATTGTAATGTATGCTTTCATTGTAATTGATATTATTATATTTACAATATTGTAGCTATTGTAAATTTTAGACATTATAGAACAGTATAGAACAGTTTGAAATAAGGAGACTGGTGCACTGGGAGAACCAGTCTAATAGCAGCAGGAAGAAAAGACCTTCGATATCGCTCCTTCACACACTTAGGATGTAACAGTCTGTCACTGATGGAGCTGCTCAGAGATGAGACTGTTTCATACAGGGGGTTGAGAGCCATTTTCCATAGTTGTTATTAGGTTGCAACACTGACCAAAACCATGACATTTGTGTATTCCATAGCTCATGATTTAGAAACGTCACACTTGTACACAATATGACTACTACAAAGTTATAACCTGAGTAAGAGTGCAAACCATGATATTGCAACAGATCAGGAATAAAATGTGATTATTGCATTAACTAGCATCAGCGGTAGGTTTCCTGGTGGAGAAAATATGTAATATCCAATATAATAAAATAAGCATACCTTGTGTCTAGAACCTTGTTAAGTAGTTGAGCATAAACTACAGTATGGCAGTAATCATAGCCATGACAGCTATGTGTGACAAATGTAGTCATGTTGCTTATTATAAGAATAAAACTAATTGATAGAATCTCCATAAGATCCTATTTCCTTTGACTATTATTTCTAACAATGCACACTAGACAAGATCTGATATCTTTACCTGATATGAAGTGATCATTACAAAGGTACCCGCGGCTTCCATTCTGATTCTTGCATATGTACATTTTATCTGTCTGGTCTCTCTGTATTACTTGTGTTCGATGCCAACTGATCAAAGGCAACACACACACACATTTACACCAAGGACCAATTAAGCAACATAAATTCCTGTAGACGCAGGAGAGCGGAAACACATTCCGACGGAGGTGTTGGTGAATTTTGCTTATGTGTTAAGTCTTTATTTTATAAATAATTTTGTTTCCCGATTTCTAAAAAATCTATACTGCTATACAACTATGCTTCTAGTATACTCACACAACATATTTTTACACTTCTATATTCTTAGATTTTTATACCTCAGAGTTCAATTTCTATTACAGTCTGTAAATCCTGCACAAATTCTTCTATTTTATATACACATATACACTTCTATTTTAATTTAATTTTTGTAACTTTTGTAAATATTTTTAAATCCCAGCCTTTAAAAATATATATATATATATATATATATATATATTATTTTTTTTTTTACTAATTTACTTTTATATGTAACTATCCAATTTTGAATAAAAGTAAATACACAAATTTATATACAGCCCTTAGACCCTTATTTGAAGCATTGGTGAGATTTGTTTCCCCCCTCCATCCACTATGGTTGGTTGAAGACCAGGTGGGAGCCTTATGCTGTTCATTTTAATTTAATTACATTTTTGTAACTTTTGTAACTTTTATAAATATTTAAAATCCCAGCCTTTAATTAATTTAATTTTTGTAACTTTTATAAATATTTAAAATCCCAGTCCTTTTTGAATATTTTTTTTTACTAATTTACTTTTATTAAAAATTAAAATTACAATTAAATTAAACATTAAACTTTTAAAAATATTAAAAGTTTTTGAATATTTTAAAAATATTTTTTACTAATTTAATTTTATTAAAAATTTAAATTACAATTAAATTAAAATTTAACTTTTTAATTTAATTGTACTCTCTGGTGTCTTGTTTTACCATAATGAAATGTTTTTTAGGCCATTTGTTTTTTAATTGAAATTGAACACTGTATATGATTGTATATGTGACAATTTATTTATTTCAATTATTACAAATATTAAATTATCTATATAAATTATATATTATAAATTAATAAATTATTTTTCACAATTTAATTTTGTGAAAGTGTGTCATATATATATATATTTATTTATTTATTTAATTTAAGAACAGTATTGGACAGATATGACGCTAGAATCGTTGAAGCAGATATTTATTGGAGATAGGTTGTGCAACAGACATTATTGAGGTACATGACAAGATCATAGTGGAGGGAGGAGACAGAATCCATGTGAATATTACAAATTTACATTCATATGGTTAATTTGTAACACAGAGACAGTTACATGGTGGTGGTGAGGGCTGTCCTATCGGCAGGGGGTTACAGTTCATACTACACCAGTTGATGAAAATACCTTCTACACACCTGAAAAAATGTTTTATTAAGGCCAAGTCAAAGTGCAACTCAATAACAGGAGAAAGTCCATCAACATACTGTATATGCCACTTTGTGTTAGGACATTTCCTGTGTGTTACGATGTGTTTGGAGAGCATTTCCAAAAAAAAATGTATACACAAATTTATATACAAAGATATCAATCTCGCTTTCCTTAGACCCTCAGTTGAAGCATTGGTGAGATTTGTTCCCCCCCTCCGTCCACTATGGTTGGTTGAAGTCCAGGTGGGAGCCTTATGCTGTTCTTGCTTCAATTAATGAAGACTATTAAAAAGTCCCCCCTATCAGAATCTCCACCGTACGCGGTCTTTCATCGGCTCCCGGAAAAACTGTGGTGAGTTATGAGGTACTGAGAGACTTGTTTTCTTTTGTCCAGTAAACCTGAGGTATAGACATACCATACTTACAGACTGTGAGAGGAAATGGTAACAGAGCTGGAAAACAAAGATTGAGAAAAAAAGAAAGAAAGAGAGGAATCATGCTTTCAGAGTATACTGTACAAAAGAGCATTTCCAGTCGAATACTCGTTACATTTCTTGATCTTCTATTTACCATCTACTTCTGCATTCTCAAAGTATTCTGTAAGCAGTAAAATAATTATAATACAATTGTTTATAAAATAGCAGCACACTCAAGTGACATCACAACTATGTTATTTTTGTGTATAAGATGGAACAAAAATCATAGCTTTTTAGCAGCGGAGAAAAAAAAACAAACAAAACAAATACAAAACGAATAAACAAAAAAAAAAAAACAATATCTCGATAAAAAATATTGACACTTGATTGATGTCTTCACAACCACGTCTACCTCCCTCTTCACTTTGGAAAAGTACAGTATCAAACCGTAAGAAGCAATATTTCGGTCCATATCCAAGCTCAAACCCACCCAAACAAAAACAAACCTACAAAAAAAACAAAACAAAACACTATAATTCATTTTCAGAGCACTGGGGTGAGTGATGAAACACAACAGAATTAATTGTTTATAATCTGCTGTTTGAATAAATGAATGAAAGAGTGAGACAAACCTGAAACATGGAACCTAATTGCCTTTAGGAAACATGCTATCCATTTCAAATAAAATAATAAAAAAACTAATTAAAAAAAAAAAAAAAAAAATGAAGTAGACGGTCTCCTTCACCCACAGAAAAACATCGACTACGCTCATTGAAACAAAAACGAAACCGCCCGAACCACGCACGCTCTCCGTTTAACGCAAGCTAAGCGACTTGTGCACAAGTGTTCGCGTCGTGCTGCTGACCCGCGCCGTCTGGACCGCGGCCGAAATCTCGCGTCTGTCGGTTTGTAGTTACGAAGCAGCACTCTTGTAAAGGATGATAAAAGATAGTGGACGCTGTTAGCTACTTCACACTTCAGCGGTCTGATCGCGGCGCAGCGGCACAGCACGACGCTCCCTAGATTAAGGAATTAAGGCACCATATGGGAAAAAAAGGCATTTTCTTCTCTGATACAGCAGCTTCACCAGTTCACTTTGTATAAATTAAAGGAAAGCCCTGCAGAGGGCAAGTTACCGATGGGTTTATTTTAGCATTTACAACTGTATAGGAAAAAAAAAAAAAAAAAAAACCAATTAACATTTTAATCAAGAGCAAACAAAATTTCAAGTAAAGAAGAGAGAGGCCTTGGGGATGGGGTGTCGGGACGGGACATGCCTTTTCCTTAATTTGAGAATTTGGACATGTTAATATGGAATGTTGGAATTGTTTAAACATTGGTCTAACAATAAATTATATTGTATATCTTTTTTTTTTTTTTTCCCCGACAGGGATTAGACACGGCATGTAAGTAATGGGCAGATTTTTCTCTGTGACTTTAGGGAAGTACGTGCTCAAAGTGCTTAAGGAACCAAAGGCAAATCGATTAAGCTTCCCTGTGTATTACGTTCCCCACCTATTAGCCGGCAGTGTCAATCAAACTGGTTTAGATACTGGTCTGTAATCCAAAAAATTAAAATAAAACAACACACACTTACTGAACAGTCAAAACAAGCAAAAAAATTAAATTATCACGTGATCTCCGGAACCACATCCGATCCTCTCCTTTGGCCTCCTCTCCTGTATGCCAATGTATGTCCATCTCAGCAGCAGCATACATCTCTCCTTAGACTCACGCAGCTTAATTACCGCCGCGCTCCTCACCGCGCACGAATCTCACGTCACACTTTCACGCGCACGCTTCTCATGTGTCTAGACTCCGCGCTCTCCTCGTGAAGTTCCGTTCTAGCACCTCTTTAACCAACGCTCAGATTAGCCCTCCGACTCGTAACGCCACAGAGGCCGAACCGACGTGTGAAAAAGCAAAAGCCAACCGTAAAAACGATACCTTCTCTATCACACTCTTCTTTTTCGTCTAGAACAAAAACGTCTTACAGAAGGTAGTCTTCTGTCTCCTCCCTCTCTGTCTCGCCTCCTGTCGATCCCGTGCACTGGCCCGGGATCAAGCTCTTTGTCCCAGGCCGGGAAATAAAAGCGCATGAATAGAAGGCAGTGATACAGGTAGCCCGTGACCCTTCAAAGCAAAAACAAAAGCACTGTAGACTTCTGAATTCTCTGTCCCCCTGTCTTGTCCTCTGACTGTGTGGTGTCTTGAACCGTGCTAAGCGCACACACACACACGCGTCTCACTTCATGACTCTCTCTATCTGAAATCCACAAACGCACATGTAGATGTACGCACATTCAGAAACACATATGCGTACAAACACACACACACACACACACACAAGCAGCCTGACAAAAGCTTATTGACGTCTCTATGCTTTGAGAATCGAGAGACAATAAGTTGCTGATTGAATAATAATAATCATAATAATAATAATTATTATAATAATAATATTAATAGACTGATCTCAAGACACGACCCTTGCCTGGCCGAACTATTATGACAATTTTTAAACCGTCCTCAACAATTTTTTTTTTGGCTAACTGATTTAACCAAATTTTACACCCAGAGGACCTTTTTTGTCAAAACAGAAATCAATCACATTCTTGCTGTAAGGCTCCTTTTTTTTTTTTTTTTTCCCAACCGAACTTGCTCCACCAAACATTCCTGGGCCTTCTCCATCCTCACCACACAGCCAAACGGGGACTCCACTAACCAGTTTCATGACACCCCTGTGTGTTATTCACGCTCGGGCTTTTCCGAATGTGAACCGAAACACAACAAAACAGGAAAAAAAAAAAACAAAGCCCCATTTGTGTACCTTTACAAGCCAGTCTTATAAACTTAAGTTTTTTTTTTTTCTTTCGAACAACAAAAAAAAAACTGAATATAACTGAATATTCATTTAAACAGAATATATATATATTTTTTTAAGTTTATACAATGAAAAATAGTTTGCAAAATACTATAGGCTTCCCTTCTATGAATCTGAGGCACCATAGAATTTTTTGCATCTGTATCAATCCATTTAAAAAATACCTATTTTGTATCTAAAATATCTTTGATTTCTTTTGAAATGTATTTTTTTTCTTCCTTTGAAAATAGAATAAAAACCTACGAAGACTAGCAAGCACTTTTTGATGGGCTGTTTTTTTTTTTGTCATTTTTGTTTTTTTTGTAGTTTTTTTTTTTTTCTTTCGATCCAGACATCGCTCCTGCGAGCTCACAAGTTGATGTCTCGTACATCGGTCGGGGTGCTGGACTGGTCCTGGTCGTCCAAGGCTTTGTTGCGTGGGTTGTTCTGGTCCTGCTGCTGCTTGTGCTGCTGCTGGCGTCCCTCCCTTAGGCTGTTCATCAGCACGCGCTCGATCTGCTCCTGACACGCCTTCAACAGGTCCTGCAACCGCAGCAACAGACAGATTATGGGTTAACAGACCTGAGTTTAAACCAACACATTAAAATTTTTTTAAAAGGGAAGCATGACGAGACTACAGAATAGGATGTGCTTGTTTTTATGCCCTCTTAGAGCACCAAGACTACTAGAGTAAGTTAAGTTAAGCCTTTATTTGTCACATATACATTACAGCACAGTGAAATTCCTTCTTCGCATATCCCAGCGTAACTGGGGTCAGAGCTCAGGGTCAGCCATGATACAGGGTTAAGGGCCTCGCTCAAGGGCCCAACAGTGGCAACCTGGTGGAGCTGGGGATCAAACCGCCGATCTTCCGGTCGGTAACTCAGTGCCTTAACCCTCTGAGCCACCACTGCGCCTGAGCCCACTGACCCTGCCCCTAGATTAAGGTATACAGCGATACCTCGGCATACTGTATGAACGCCACACCTCGTGAATGTTCGCCTTGAGAAAACAGTAAATTTGCCTCGGCATACAAAGCATTTTCGGTATACAAGCAAAGTTAGAAGGTAACTGAGTACATTTACTTAATTACTGTACTTAAGTACATATTTCACAAATCTATACTTTACTGTAGTTTTACTAGAAGATACTTTTTCACTTTCCACTTTAAAAGAATAGCATATACTGTATATGTACTTTTACTTAACTACATTTCTGCATGTCATTGCGTTAGTTAACGACAATGATAACTAGCATTTGAAGTGTGAATGTCGCCACCTGCTGACTATGATGTGTAACTGCATGACTTGCTATTCATTTGAGACATGCCTAAGACTTTGTCTACTTCTATTATATCTTACTTCATTTACATGTCCTTTCAAAATGTTTATTATTTTTGTATGCGAAAATATGATTATAGTTTTATAAATTGATCATACTGGTAATATTTTTGGTAGCAGCGGTTTTTTTTTTATCAGTGACAGTGCCAGATGTAAAAAGTGTACCGTTTAAATTGATCTCTATAAGCATTAACAACGTTCCAAGCTATAAGCAGGACAGGATGAACCCCAACCACGTCCGTGCACCCAGACGGAGAGCCGTACGCGTGCTCCCACTCAACACACTGACATACCAACAGCACCGGTTGCCACAACAACAGTGAAAACAAAGGCATGTACGCGAAGCTATGTTAATTGCATCCATGTCCTTTGGAAAGACACTGCGTCTTTTCTTCTTTTCTTTCTTTAACGAGAGCCCGAGGGGGTCCCCATCGAGCCCACCTTGCAGCTTCAAAGAGCAAAGGCGCAGCTACACATTCACAAGGCTTGTAGTCAGCGAAGCACACGACTCTGAAAATTTTATTTTATTTTATTTTTTCCCCGGGAAAATTTCACACTTATGTTGAAAAAGAAACAAAAATCTACAAAACGTCTAGGAACTCAATGAAACTACAGTACATGAATTACAAGTAGATCCTAATGGCATTTTACTAAAGATGAAAACCAGCACCCTCTACGGGCCACAAAGGAAACTGCACTTGTGTTCACAGCCCTGTTTCGCTTCTCCGTGGGTCTGAGGCACACCAGGCGTCTGTGGGAGTTCTTGTGTGAGAAGCCCCAGAGGCAGGGCCTGTGGAGAATGTGTTGGTTGTAAAGAGACTGCATTCTTTTGACACTGACTGTTAATTAAAAACTGATGGACTGAAAGGTGAAACAGTGTAAGCTACGACTCCCTGACAAGGTAAGCGCGTACGCGTAGATGTATACAGGATTTTACATGCAAAGCACATTTAACTAAGCATCATCATCATCCTCATTTAATGAGACGGATCAGATCGCAACTATATGCTACTGTAACCTTTTTTTTTTTTTCTTTCAATAAGAGAAAACATTAGCGATGGGGAAAAACTAGCTGAACGTGTCGGATTGATTTATTTATTTATTTATTAGAATTTTCTTTGGGAGAGGGGGGTTTTCGTGTGCATCCCTCCGAAGGAAAACAACCTCCGTCTTCCTGAAGAGGTCTCTCCGGCGTCCCGCTGCGACACACTGCTATTAGTCATAAGAAATAAATTCCACTGAGAAAATTAACTAAAGCATAAAACATGCAAAGGAGCTGCCTGCATCTTACCGCAAAAATGCCAGGCCTGACTTCTTGAAAGAAATTCCCCTCTGTGCCGCCGCTCTTTATAGAGACACGGCCGAACCTCAGCCAAGTCCCACAGGGTAAATTCAAGCAACTTATAATGATTTCAGTCTGACTACTGGTAGGGCTGCGTCTATAAAGATGTAGCGTCCTCTAGACAGTCCTGGTCTACATCGTAGGCGTTGTGGTGGATCCTGGTGTTGGCAGTTTGGATGCCTGTGGAGGTTTTTAGGAGATCTGGGGCTTGTTTTAGATTTTTTTTATTTTTATTTTATTGTATCTCGGTTTATTCTTTAGAATAAAACTATTTATAATGAATCACAAACCAAATGTATTGCAAATGCAACAAGAATTATCCTAAGCAGATGTAACTGATTAAAGAATTTGTTACTTAATATTTACACACTTTCTCCCTTCTCTCTCTCACACATATTTCTCTTTATTCTTTTTTTGGCTTGTGGAATTCTTCCTTTGACACATTTTTAACAGCTCAAGCAAAAAATAAAATAAAACTCTTATCTGGACCAACTAGTTAACAGCAGCTATTGCGTTGGTCTAGTCACCTAGAGTTCAATTAAAATATATGATTTAAATATTCATCTCCACTTTACACTGGTGGCAGTGAATCTAGCACTTGGTGCACCAATCCTGGGAACACTGGGAGCGATGCACAAAAACAAACCTGGACTTGTCATGAAATTTCTGGTGAATGGAGACATAAAAGTGATTGACATTTACAGAAGCCTTCACACCCAGTATGGTGTTGTAAAATTTTTGAACGGTGCAACCATTTTAAACAATGATGATCCTGGCCAAGGTGGAGCCAGAGCTCGCTGCAGTCGTTCCCGTGAACATTCAGCGAGTGGAACGTCTGATGCTTGAAATAACTCGTCGCCAACTTGCAAACAAAGGAGACGCATCAGTCTGTGAGAACCGTACACACGATCCTTCACCAACACGTTACAGGCACTCGGCTGGGAGTTATCGCCACATCCCCCGTACAGTCCTGACCGCGCGCCAAGCCATTTCCACATTATAGGAACTCCTGGGAGGCCAGCGTTTCAGCCCGAGCATGGCTCCAGCGTACTCAGGAAACGTTCTACCTTAATAATATCCAAGCACTAGTGATGAAACACTGGGATAATAGTGCATCAGTGTAGCAGGGGAATATATAGAGAAAGTTTTTACTCTCATAACGTTGTTCTTTTACTCTGCTATGGATAGCATGAAGTTCTGCGCTAGCTTGACAGAATGGTGCCTGTTTTTTTTTTTTTTGCTTTTTTTAAGGGAATAACGAAAAGTTTTTATGTTTAAAAAACTTAGATTAAAATATTAATTAAAAAAGATTAATATGTTGTCCCAGACATTTGGTGCAACAGGCCGAAGGGTCCTAACACATGATTGTACGCAACGAAAATATCTTAAAAATGAGCAGTTATTCGCCTCCTCCCCTGTCAAAAAAAAAAAAAAAAAACTTTTACTCACATTAGCATCATTTACCATTATGATTTCAAGCAGATGTGTGTTTCACAACTTGCCAAACTTCAACTTGACTGACATTTCACCTACTTTTACAGTTATGTATTTTGAAGGGCTGCGAGGAAAAAAAAAAAAGAAAAAAAGAAACCCTCTCAGTGCTAGAGCGGAGAAATGCAAGCGAACGTCCTGATGTAAAAGTTCACCACTGACCCCTTGTTGTCCATGCAGCCGAAATTCAGACCTTAAATCTCGCGACAAGGCCAAGTTCCCGAACAGGCAAAGGAGCTGAGTGTGGGGGGCCAACGTCCATGACCCAAGCCCAACAGGAAACGCCACTAATTCATATCTGAATGCGAACTCTTAATTCAATTCCAGTGGAATCAACATTACCGGTCAGATGAAAAACTCCCAGTGAGTCTCTGGAGAAACACAACAGGCCAAAAAGCATCATTTACAGTATACATTAGCTGTAATAACATTTTACTGTAAACACCAAATGCCAGCTGGAATATTCAACCTTCTTTCTGAGAGCCCATAAGTTCGCACTAGTCGCCAAACTTTTCATCCATCCTGGTTGGCCTGCCGCAGTGAAGCCCATGCTGTATACATCGCACCAGATGTGATTCAGGCTGCACACAAACACTACAGTAGCGACTAGACCAGGCTAGCTGGCCGTGTCACATGTCTGGTGAAAACCACAGGCGTTGGATACCGCAAGACGCCGGACTTGTAGGGTCGTAGAGCTGATCAGCATTCACAGCCTTGATCTTATCCTCCTCAGCAAACATCACTCTGCAGGCCATTTAACAACATCAGGTCCTGAAGGAAATGTCGGGCAAACGCTATAAGCGATAAGCATTATTACTTGGTTTAAATGGAGTGGAATCTGCCATCACATGTGGGAACTTGTCCCCCGTCAGGGGTCTTCATGCTGACTGAACAACAATGGAGGAAAAGGAAGACAGCAGACACCCTACAAGTTTTATCCGTGATGAAGATGCCTCCAAACGCTAGATGGCTTTCTCCCCCACGCCTGCATGTTTTCCTAAGGCATGGCTTGTTGGCATCTGGGAATGTGAAGACTTGATGATGGTCTGGGCAGGTCATTTCTGCTGGCTGAGACCTCACACCCCTCAAACACTGCGAACGTTCAACTGCTCAGGAGGACTGTTTGTTTTTCCACCGCTGCGGTGAGTGTCTTGACACACCGGCGCGGGAGCCGTTTGCCAACCGGTGGTGAACTTTGTGGAGGAAGGCTGACCCCTTCAGGTCGCACTTGAAGTTCACATCTGGGTGCTGATCAACTCTCTGCCCTTTCCTTAGCTCACTACTCCAAACCCCCATTTCCTACGCTACTCCTGTCCTCTGGGGGGAAAAAAAAGGATATCATTTAGTTTTATCCTGTATAGCCCAATAGAAGTGTGAGGCTTGATTAGACATTTGCATAAAGCCACATAAGCCCCAGCACTGCACCCCGGCTCTCTGGAGTCTTTCCTCATAGTCTCTCGGTTGGGGTCAATCCCATTTCACTTCCAGTAATTCAGTGCCTGAATGTCAGATTGAATTGAAGTTGGAGGCAAGCCCATTAAGGAGAAAAGCAGAATCTTCTCGTTCAGAGCCACGGTCAAAAACTTACCAGACCCCCCCCCGCCCCCACACACACACACACACACACACACACCACAGTACCGCATTGATGTTTTCCAGAGATGGTGGCTGCAAACAAAAGAGGGACCTTCTCATCTTAGAGCTCTTGCTTTTAAATAACGCCTCCGTTACAGGCACTGCCATCACGCTTCCCAAACGCCTCGTTCCCTGGTTTGAAGCAGGCTACCACCCTGACAAAAGCCAGCCCACCCCTGTACCCCCTCCTAGTTGTCTGCGTTTGAACCGTACGTACAACCTCCCACAGACACATAACTGTTTGCCTGTTATGCCAGGTCTATGTCTCACAACTACAAAACATATACTCACAGAGCTTCACACACACATGCACACGTTGCACGTGACCTCTTAGGGGCGAATACGGGAGTGCCAGAGGCAGAAAGGATTAGGGGACAGGCGTGAAAAACAGAAGGGAAAACCGTTTGATGCTTTGCCAATGGCTTAATATTCACACAACACAAATATGTCGCTCTGGGTGATTGCGGATTAGAATATTTTTGTTGTTGTGCTTCTCACTAACATGTCCTTAAATTCTTTTTAATTTTGCTACATATCCCATTAAATGAGGCAAATCAGCTGACTCGCAAGCACAGCCTTGTAGATTTTGATGTCTGATCATCGATTTCTCCCGGAACACACATTCAGTTAAAAGCTGTAATACTCACCACTTCTGTGTTTGTGATCTTAGCCAGCAGTTCTGTAAGGTTGTCCCCCCACAGTGCATGGTTCGTGTTGTTGAGCTGCAGTCCACAGATTGCTGCTCCAACGCTTCCGGTGGCAATCATGGATGGAGGATATATGGCGAAGTCGAATTCTGTGAAGGTGTTAAAAAATATAAACACGAGAGTGTTAGACCTTTATAACGGTATTTATCATGGTAAACTATAGTACGTTTATATTTACGCCATTTGGCAGACACCCTTATCCAGAGCTCAAGTTTTTATCTCATTGCACATCTGGGCGACTGAGGGTTAATGGCCATGGTCAAGGACCCAACGGTTGAACCTTGGCATACGATTTTAATCGGCGAGTTCTTAAGGCGGAAATCCGTTTTGCAAAACGCATTTTTCCACTGGAAATAATGTAAATGCAGATAATCCGTTCCAGCCCAGAAAAATATTACCAATATTGAAGTAAAGTATAATATAAATAGACATTAACCCTCACTTGACCATAACTTATGATTCCTCTTGGCACCGGCTGCTTTAAAAACAAAACTGAAAGCGTCTCCTTTTTCTTCTTGCTACCGTCCTTGCTAACATTCTTGGGACCCCATGGTGCTGTGTCTTCACAAAAGCTTCGATTGGCTTTCCACTGGCGCAAACAAGGTTTGAACGGCTCCCGGACGCATGTGCAACTTAGTTCATTCGCTCGTATGCCGAAAATGCTACGTATGCAGAGAAATTTCTTGCAAAATTTCAATTCTTACGGCAGAAATTCGTGAGGCGAATAGTGCGTTCATATACCGAGGGACCACTGCATGACTGCGAAGGTGGATAATGTTTCATTTGGACTTGAAAAAGCAACCTCTTCCACACGCACTCTAGCTTTCCCATCCGCCAATCCAGGTTTCTTTTTCAGCTTCTAAATAAGTAAATGGTTTACTTCCTTAAAAAGAAAATTAAATGAGCCCCAGAGCCCTTAGAAAGGAAGAAATAAAGAGCTAACACTGCTCTGCAAATGCTCTCAGCTGTAGGTCCTTCTGTAGATCCACATGTGCTTAAAGGCGTGCGCGCCAGAGATCGATACCCTTGTTAGCTCCCTCGCGGTCATACACAATGCAAATAAGTGAGCCCGTTGTGAGCGATAAGCGAGAAAGAACGAAATGTAAAACGAGTCTCCGCTCCCCTTAATTGATTTATGTCATGCCTTCTTTTCTACTACTTTCTTTTCTCTGGTCGTACTCTTTCATTAATTAGACAGCCCTCATGCTTTACCAGACTCCGTGGCACACATGCTTAACATTTGTTGCTACAACACAGCCAAGGAGTTTACTTGGGGTTTGTTTGTTTTGTAAGGCTTCTATCTTCAAAGCTTATTAAATGAGTTAAGTTTGATACGCCAACGAAGCGTTGATTCGCTGCCCACCGTGTTGTCACCTCATCCGGTCCCATTGCGAGGACGCAAGTGGGAATTCGACCCCCTCTTCAAAATGACAGCCTGCACAAAAGGTTGGATGGTGAGACGACGAGGTGAGGTTGGGTGGGCGGGGAAGGGGTGACCGATTTGAGCCACTAGAATTGACTGGAGAAGTGTGTGTGTGTGTGTGTGTGTGTGTGTGTGTGTGTGTGGAGGGGGGTGGATGGATTGGTGCATTCCTCTAAACGTCATTCTTTAGTCTGTTTCCAGACCCTCATGAAGTTTTGGCAGGAGAAAAGACCCTACCCCCCCTCTCTCCTGCTGCCATTCCTCTGATGCTGGGCCACCACTGGGCTCGCAGAGTGGACTCCAGCAGCCATCGCATTACTGTGTTACCGTATTCAAAGCAAACCTCAATATGGCCCTGATGGTGATGGGTTTTTTGGGGTTTTTTTTCCCCCACAATTCTTTTTCAGAAAATTCAATGAGGTGAGGTCTTTGATGGCTGATGAACTGTCCCTTTATTGCCTTTTTAACATTCAGAACCAGACACTGGTCTTGTGGATCTTGTGTATTGACTAATAAATGCGCTTGTCTTTCTGGGAGCAGCGAGAGATTTTCAGCTCCAGCCAAGAAGGAAATATGAATTACATCACGTTCTTTGGGTTCTGTTCCTCCTTTCGCAAATAAGGGACGACTATATACAGTATGCGTGGTTGCGAAATTATGTGAAAGGTGATGCGCAATTTTAGCAACAAAACAGGCTCGTTGAGGAACGAAGAGCACTCCTTGGTTCAGCTGGAATGAGGACAGATAAAGAATGATCATCATTTTTACACATATATGGCTATGCATTTTGGAGGGAAAATAAATAAATAAAAAGCACTGTACGTAGCAATGACGACGCTTGCTATGGCTGGCTCTTTGTAAGCTCTGACTGGCTCGCTCTTGCCAGGCTCTTACCTCCTTCAATGAGCCATTTTCATGCCCTGCCCACACACACTGGATCCAGTATCATACCAGCACAGCCAACTCCTGGGTGGGTGCTCTGCACTGCATATGCATTTAAATTGTAAATTAATTAAACACCCAGGAAAGTTGAGAAGCAGCCAGGGAGTGACAATTTTTTTTTAAAGGGCAATAAATCATCTGCCAGGATTACATTCGACTGCATACCTTATTAGCTGTTCCGTTTACAGAAAGTCCTGTGAGCAGCCAGGCTGCCCTGATTGATAAAGGTCAAATGTAAACAGTTTTTTTTTTTTTTTTGGATTTGCCATCACGGTTCCTTACCCACCGCAGTCGAATGGAATAAGCCACTTGTGTGTGTAAGTGAAGGAGGCAGTAACAGACAGTAAATTCTTGCACCCTTGTGGGTTTGTAAAATGTGGTAGGCGCTAAAGCTGCTACTGTATGTCCCGTCTCTTAAGATTCACTGGCGGACCTTTAATGTGATGATCTTCCAACATTTGCCCTTTAAAGCCCGGCTTTGAGACTGTTGCAACCATGTCGTATCAGTTAACGCGAGTACCTACTGCATAGCCTGCCCCGACGTCCTCCAAAGAGTTTAAAACACCACGATCGACACGATTTGGACGGATCTCAAAACCGTCCTCCTGTTGTTTGCATCTTGGGCAACGTCTGCGCTTTTATCGGCAGCCAAGACACCGTAACTCAAACAAAATGAAAACAGGGTTCCTCCTCGGCTGTCGAAATCCTGTAATAACTTGCTTCAGTCTTGCACCATTGCTCAGATGCTTGAGCAACAGGCAAGGGAGGCAGCAGGGCCTCTTCAAACAGGAATGACAAAATTGGCAGAATCACGTTTTAACCATGATGACCTTTCCCCATACATACAACACACACACAAACAATCCAAGACAGTGCTATTTACTACACCAGCCACTATTTATTAAGTCCTAGGGGACATCTCAGATAAGACAAGACAAGCTCACAGATTAGGCAAAGAAAAGAGAATCTGTAACCACTAAAGCACCAGGTTACAGCGTCCCCTCTACGGTTAAACCAATGCAAGTAAGGGTGGGGCATTTGGAATTCTCTAGTCTTAGCATAACAGTTAGCATTAAAGCCGTTACTCAGGCAGGATACTGTGGTTTCTATGGGCATCAGAGATTCATTAAATATGTGAGAACTTGTATGACGCAGAGAAAAAAAGGAAATTCCTAAGCGAATACTCGGTTTTTAGTCCTTCCTGCTGTATGGATGGATTATTCAGAGGAAGAAGACTCATCGGGAGACATGACTAACCGGTCAACGAGCATCTTCGTTCTTTCGTTCATTTTTCCAAACAGACTGACCGATTGTAGTCAAAATGACTAATCGGTGGAGAGTGAGATTCATGATGTTTTCTTTGCTTACATCCTCAGGAGATATGAATGGGGTAGAAATATTAAAGGGTTATCCATGTACCTGTTCCCGCCCATATCTCTCACTCACTCGTTCGCTTATCCTGGGGAGGTCTGGAGCCTGGTCTGGGGCACAAGATGGGAAACAGCTTAGACAGGAAGCCAATCCATAGCGGGACAACATCAATTAGCGTGTTTTTAAACAATGGGAGGTCCAAACCGAGGACCCAAAGGAAAGCTATCAAGCACATGGAGAACATGCAAACTCCATACGGAAAGCCGAAGCGGGAATTGAACCCATGACCCTGGAGGTGGGAGGTCACCAAGAAATTGCTGTGTATTTCTGGCCCATACTATCCAAATGTCCCAAAACTGAAAGGTTTAATCAAAACCTACACTTCTTAAGAGTTTTTCTTTTTCATAAAGAAGTATATATGATTCATGATATGATATCGTTTTAAAACCGTAGGGAGATTCTAGACCAAAAATTTCGAATTCAAGCTGATCGGAATCTTTTAGGGATTTTTTTTATTTATCATATTGAGCCAAGCCAAGGGTCAACATACTTGGACAATCATCAGCGTGGAATTTAATAGTCAGGAAATTCTTTACTTAATCACCACCTCCAAACATATTCCAACATGAAACTGCGCAAACCTTTACGCGTCTGCTTTTCCAACTTTCCTCAACACCGCCTGCATGAACATGAGATCTTGTGGGATCTTGGTACCAAAGCACACACCTACTGTAGCACCATCAAATAAATAGCGCATCGCCCAGACCGAGCTAATCGCCCGAGTCTGAGTGTCTGTGCTGTGACGCGCAGACGCGCCGATATTTAAATTAAAAGCACCCGAGGCTTCCTGCTTGGCATGTGCAATGACAGGTCGACGTTATTCTAGAATTAAAGTGTGATTCATAGAAGGGGTTTGATTATTTATTTCTTTTTTTGATGGTTCTGTCGGGACTTAATATGAGGCTTGTTGAAATTTTCAACATGCTTGTTCTTGTTATTATAAATAGTAAGGTACGATCTATGTGTAGGTGTGTGTTAGTAATATAAATAGGCTGAATTTCTTAAACGAAGATGAATATTTAGCCAAAGATCAAAAGAGTATTCGTGTGCTGCACATGTATTGGACAATTACAGATGTGCACAACTGGGAAATCAAATAAAAATTGACATTGTCATCTAAAGTGTCTCTGGAGGAAAAAAAGGTGAGATGTTGATGGATGTCGACGGCAAGTGTGTTTAATGGGGTTTAAGCCAGTTCCCATGGATATCATCGACGCCTGCTGT
The DNA here is from genome assembly GCA_030068045.1 of Platyallabes tihoni. Classification (NCBI taxonomy): domain Eukaryota; kingdom Metazoa; phylum Chordata; class Actinopteri; order Siluriformes; family Clariidae; genus Platyallabes; species Platyallabes tihoni. The sequence goes on from JAQQZS010000002.1 coordinate 28,696,164, forward strand.
CAAAGTCGTTTCACAACATACCTACAATATCCACTGCACAATGCGCAAAACGAGATCCCACATCAAACGTGGCATGTTTAAAGAGCTGTCATGTCGTCATGTTCCTCCCACCACTCATTATGTGCCGCATTTTTCCAGGTAAGAAGTCTGTGTGCATATATTGGGGGGGGGAGGGGGGGGGGGGTTCTCCTGTCAAGAAGAGCAACACCAGGGAGGGACGTGGGAGCTCAGGAGAAATACGAGTACATCCCATTAGCTCTCGTGGCAGCGCGAGCGGGAGAACCAGCCTCACAAAGACTCCTGAAGATGGGAAAGCACTCATGCCCCGGAGCAGCTAGGAGGCGTGAGAAGCTGGGGATGAGATATGAAAACATGACATGCTTTGCTGTTTTGGATCCGCAGGGACAATGCTCTCCCACTAATGTTCCTTCTCACTCTCGCTGTTTGATCTCTACCAAGAACAGACAGTCTCGGTCGTCGCTTCACACAGAACATCCAGCGTACGGAAACGGCTTGAACCAGATCCTTCGGTCCTTTGAAATGCCATTCCCTTTAAAACGTCCTCCAACCTCGTCCGACGCAACGTTTTACATGTGCATATTTCCACGTGAGGGTGTTTCGCAATGCCGCGCCTGCCGCAGTGGCATGGATTCGGGTATGCGTTATCATAGCTACTGTTACAATGAAATGCCACTTCGGGTTTCGGGGATTAAGCAGATGAGCGTAGTTTTCAACACTCGTCAACATGTCGGCGCAGGATTTCAGCAACTTATCGCTCTCCCTTACAACATAAACAAATACAAATCAAAATCGATTTTAAGCTTATTTTACTTCGTCTTGTCACATCTGGAGAACCTTGAAATTAAAGAGCAAACTACCTAAGGGATGAAATTGAAAAAAAGAAGAAAAAAAAGCTACGATTTATGGGTGCACATACTGAAAAGACATAGAACATGTCGAAACAGGGGAAAAAAATGCTGACCAAAGGAGATCGACTTTAATAACTAGGAACGGTATGAACTGTTGAACTATGCAGGTGTTCTGAGGCACGGTTATTAGCAGGAGTCTAGGAGGGGCCTTTACCTGTCGCGCACAGGGCGATGAAGGTCTGCGCATGCTTGCGGATCAGGTCCAGCTTATCCTCAGGCAGGGGCAGTCTCTTCAAGATGTGTTCGATAAAATCATTAGGAGTCACAGCAGCCAGGTTCCACTTCAATTTCCCAAGAACCACCAGTTCCCATTCCTGAAAGGGCACAAAGACGGAGCGGACAGGAACACTCGTCACTTAAGGAACACAAATGGGAGAGACAGAGATCGAAAGAGAGGGAGAGATGGTTTTAGAAACCGACGTAATGCTTTATGTAAAAATTAGGTAAGCAGAACGTTTGTCATAACAGTGTCATGCGGATTATCGGGCATCCAGTTAAAGTATCTTTGGTATTTAGAGTGGAATATGAATTGATGAAATGTTAGTTGGCCCGAGGGACCGTGGATATGTCAAAGTTGGATCATATTTCATTTTTCGCTATTTTCCTTTCCACACTGAGTGAATGTGAACAACCTTAAATATTATTCCCAGATAGGGCACAGGGGACAGAACCATCCTTTTTAAATTCGTCTAAAATTTTGGCTATAAAAATAAAAACCCTCAGATAAATGACATTAGTCATTCTATGGCTTCTAAAAAATATTTTTATAAAAAAAAAAAAAAGAGCTTTCTAGCAAAGAAAACAATCTCCTGGTTGATCTTCATCACGTTTTTCCTAATCATGGACTGCGATTAGAGCTACATTACCGACCTGGACTAATCATAAATCTATTCATCTCTATAAGAAAACACTAAGACACCGGCAACTTCGCAGTGTCTGTTCAGCATCAGGTACTACTGAAACCTGGTCTCCTAAAAAATTTTAAAAATTAAAAAAAAAAAAAAAAAAAAAACCTCACATACTTAGACCGAATAATAACTAAAATTTTCAACTACTAAACTGAAATTTATTGCTATACATAATTTTACTTCTTTTCACGGTTTTTATCAGTACATGTAAACTCCATTCCCGCCTTCAGGAAACATGAACATATTAAGTCATAACTTCAGGGTGATAACTGTCAGAAAAGATCAATTTTGCATCACAACAGACTTAAGCAAATGGAAAACAGGCGCTACCACTAATGTATAATGAAATAAGATCTTATTATCCCTCCTGAAACTGCCTTTCTGTGATAATGGCGACGGTGCCATTTCTTTCCTCGGCAATGAAACCTGAAAGTGAGTTTCTTGTCTAAAGCAGGATGAGAGTAAATGACTAACCGAGTTAAAAACTACGTTTTCAAAACAGCCTGTGCACTTATTCCGACGGAGATGGTTTTCTCCATCAGTGAACCACATGCACTTAGTCATGAGGAGGCTCACTGTGTTAGCCATTTAATCCCCTGACATCAAAGCACCGACGACGTTTCTTTGCAGTTGACCAAAATTTTTTTAAAAAACCTGCCCTACCAACTACACCTCTGTAACAGAACTGTCGCTGGATTGTGAACGAGCGATGCATGATTTCCTTTCCGCCTCCGCATACTTGGTTGAGTTACCCACAAATGTAAACAGATCAGATCTTTAATGGGTGACAACCAGCTAAGAAGTGTTAAACATCAGAACACTATGGAAGGGTGCTCGATTATGTCTTAACTGCTTGAGCAAAAGAGATATCAGCTGTCTATGCACTGATCCATTTTAGTGCATGTTATCTATACTACTGAAGCTGGTCATGCTGTGGTTTTGATGAGCTCAGGACTCCTAAAATAAAAGGAAGAAACTGATGACATACAGCACAAGATGGGGAAAGACCTAAACTGTGAGTGTAGGTGTCACTCTGAAGGGGAAGGGAGAGAGAGAGAGAAATTCTTCTGTTTTGAAGCCTTTAATTCTTTGACCATTTCAGAATCGAAAACTTTCAATTTAGTCGTTTACAGAACAATATGATTGTAATAAAAATAAATTGAGAATGTTATTCATGTGGCATTCCAATGTAATATCCATGTTAAATGCACTTACTAACCTGTAAGACAAAATCGACATGCAACAAAATATAATGTATAATGAATAAATATATGTGCAACTAAAACTTCTTATGCTACTGTACTGAGGCAAAACAGAGCACTGACTAGTTATGTTTGCAACACACTTTAGATACCCACTTCCTTTTTTTGGGCTGCTACCACAAACATAAATAAGGTTTAATTTACAAGACGTTTGTACGAGTCAGCAGAGACAAAAACTTGAAGGTGATATTTGTAGAACTGATCTCCAGTCTCCTCCATCTTTGTAGTGCACCCCAGGGGAAAAAGGAAAAAAAACAAAACAGGGAACTTATTTCTATAATTGTTTTGCTGACAGCAGCATAATTGTGTTATCCTTTAGCAGAATCAACACAGTTCTGTCGAATTTCCACCGCAAAGAAAGAAACTGATAAGTCTGTGGTGAGAACCGTGCATGCACACACGCATCTTCAACATTTCGAGTTCCCAATCCCGGCCTGGACTTCTGATGACACAGCGAACACACTTGAAAGTCTTCCAGCAGAAACAGAAAGACGCCGTCTTGTTTGGATCTTAGATGCTTTTTTTCCCCTTTTACCACACTGTGGGAGAATGGCACATCGCTCTGGAATGTTTCTGGAATTATAAAATTTGGATTTAGCCGGCTTGTGTTGCTCGAGTTGCCATAGTTGCTCTCGAATGCTTGGCTTCTCCTGGAAGGTTGTTGACTTGTACAGACATATACATACAGCAGAAACTGGATTCGATATGATTCTAATGATACCTATTTACACAATGGAGTTAAATCCATGAAGTGATGGTGATGAAGCAAAAGTGCACGATCCATATGCATCTTGTCCAATTTAACAAATGTTATGGGTAAACTTTCTCTCTCTTTTCCTCCCTCTCAACCGGAACAGTAAATAAATAAAACACACACACACACCACTTCTCATCTTGACACAGATAGTGTGGAGTCACATATTTGCCACTAGATGGGGATGGAGACCTGTGGGTGGCTGTAGCGCAACTGCATCTGCCCTTCCATCACCACAACCAGACTTTAGAGCATCTAAGCACTCACCAGCCAGACTCCAGACTCTGCAAAACTCCTTTCAAGTGCAAGTCTTTCTTGACATAATCTTAGATTTAAATAAATATATATGATATAATGACAAATTTCATTATTTTGCT
>JAQQZS010000002.1:28755375-28808482 GCA_030068045.1 Platyallabes tihoni
GTTTAAAAATCATATCACCGTTATTGAAAAAAATTCTATCGCGATATATATTGATATCGAATTATTGTCCAGCCCTAGTCAGAGCTTATTACATCCTAGTCAGAGATTGTTAGTTGCTAGTCAGCGGTGGTTAAATGTTAATCAGAGATTGTTACATGTTAGTCAGAGATTGATAAATGCTAGCCAGTGATTGTTAAATGCTAGTCAGAGCTTCTTAAATGCTAGTCAAAGATTGTTAGTTGTCAGAGGTGGATAAATGCTAGTCAGAGATTGTTAAATGCTAATTAGAGATTGTTAAATGCTAGTCAGAGATTGTCAAATGCTAGTCAGTGGTGGTTAGATGCTAGTCAGGGTTTTTTAAATGCTAGTCAAAGTGGTAAAATTCTACTCGGATGTGGGTAAATGCTAGTCAGATGTGAGTTAAGACTAGTCAGTGGTGGTTAAATGCTAGTGAAGTTTAACTGATCAACTGGCTGACATAACAAACGATATGACTGGTCACAGTAGAGAGTCGAGGTATCCAATATGCAATACACTATGGTTTCATCTGGCGAAACAATATGAATAACTCGAGCTGTTCGGAAGCTGTTCTAACAATAACTTTAACCAATTTTAAAAGCTGCGTTAAAGCTACTAAGAAGTGAGTAAACACTAGTCAGAGGTAGTTAAAATGTTAGTGCTGAGTAAATGAAATTTGAGAAATTTTGGAGGTGCGTGAATGCCTTCAGCCTCCACTACAGCCCTGCCTGTAATACAATAACTTCTTTTACTGCTCAATAAATCATTGCTAATCTGGAAGAAACAGCTAATCATGATCGAGCCTAGCATGAAAAAATTGCTAACCCAGCTAGCTAAGGTCCAAGTTCCCTGGATAACAAAAGCTTAGAGCTCATTTATACCACGGTAATGTCTTAACATCAGCTCACAATCTTACATAACGTGATGTTTATCTAAATTCAGATATCGGATTGTGTAAAAGGTTAAAAAAGAAAAATTTTATTTACAAACTATGTTACTCTCTTTCTCCTTTGCCCACACACACACACGCACACACACACACACACACACACACACACACTCAAGCAGTTGTTCATTCTTGTTATCTCTACACTCAGGGGTAACACACGTGGCCCCATCGCTGCCTCCTCCCCTAAAATGCTTTAATTGGACACACACAATACACTGTGTGTGTGTGTGTGTGTGTGCATGCGTGTATAAGAAAGAAGGAGAGAGAAAGAAAGATTGAGACAAAGCACTGAAATTCCTCCTACACCCACAAACCACTACACATATCCCGAGTCCAGGTGGGAGGTACCTTATGTACCTTCTGAATGAAGACCACAGTTAAAGAACATTCATATCACAAAAATGTAATGTGAAAAGAAATGAATCATGGGCGGGAAAAATGTGTGAGGTTATCAAGTGAAAATAAATGACTCATGTGGAGCAAAATAGAAAATCACACAAAAAATGAATCATATTAAAAATGAGCGATGAAAAATTTGTTGAAAACACAGTATATTAAAAAAAACGCATTCTTAAATAGTTATGTGAAATCCTTTTAAAGTCTGATATGAAAAAGAAAAATGTATCAAACAGAACTTGTCTAACACCCACGTGTTAATTATTTGACACGTGAAGCGTTGCGTGAGGTTTCAGTCAGGGGTTCGGGTGCAGACACACACCTGAAGTTTGAGGCAGTTCAGCAAAGTCGGAAACATCGCTCCTCCTTCAGAACATGTGTGGTTACGTAACACGCAGGAGGAGGAACATGGACTGTCTGGTCTAAGGCAGAGTGAAAGGATGAGGCCGAATATGCCCGGCGTATGAGGGAAGCACGTCTCCTGTATGTGTCTGTACAGTACGGTGAGAGAAAGTGGGGAGAGCAGAGGCGTCCTGACGGTGCCAAAACAAACACGACCTTTCCCACAGAGTCGCAAAACTTCCCTGACCTTTCTGTGTGCGCAAGTGTGTTCTTCCCATTCTCTGGCGCTGACTCACTCTGGACAAGGTTCCCACCGACACATGACGGTGCACTTCAATGTGTGTGTGTGTGTGTGTGTGTGTGTGTGTGTGGTGTGTGTGTAAGAGAGAGAACCAGAGAGAGAGAAAAAGAGCAGGTATACAAAGTTGACCCTGAAATCGCACTTCTCTCTCTCACTGCTTTCTTTTCTGTCACATGGTAATGCACAGCATCAACTCACTGACCTTTTCTCTCTTTTAAATATTTATGTCCTCACACGTCAACAGCGTCGAGGTGTGCCTCTGGTGGAGGGTGGGAACGTGTCCGAGGACGCACCGAGTGAGCGGGCTAGTGAGGCGTGGCGAAGCCTCATGCATCACATGGCGTTTATTTAAACCATTTCCTCGCCATCTGTCAGCTGGACTTGCTGCTCGTTGCTCAAGTTACACCATCAGTAACATCCTTAAATTCTTCAACTTGATTGGTCAGATCATGTCGCAAGATTTTTATACTTATACTGTATATACAAAAAATACTTGAGTAACACCTTACACAGGGACTGGCACCGCGGACGCATTACGGCACTGGATTAAAAATGAAGGAGTCTCCAGTGTCAGGGATTTCTAACCATCTTCTTAAAAACACTGTTTTTCAGGAAACCTGCGTTGTTTTGATTTTTTTCATAACTTCAAGACATAGAAAGAAAGAGTGGCTGACAAGCGAACGACTCTTTATACCGTAAGTCAGACAGGAACCTTTTGACTTTTTAAAGAGCAGCCAATGTAACCCCAATCTGATAAAAAAAAAAAAGAAATTATACGTTTTAATGATTTAACCATTGGCAACTTGCTGTAGTGTAAGATGAAAATAAAAACATCACAACTAGAGGTTGGTTGATTAATGGAAGAATGTAACTGATTAAAATGATGATTAAAACAACCATGTTTGTTTTGGTTAATATTTCTCTGTAGCTTTTATATCTATTACCTTTTTTATATTTATTACCTTTTTGAGAAGGTTTCTCAGGTGGGAGATTTATTCATTTTGATTGGACACAAGGACATTTCCATGAGTGGGACATCCTGGCACAGCCCAACTCTGACTCATGCCACATTGGATAAACTTCAACCTGAAGTTAACTTTTGATTCATTCAGTGCGAGCTAGCTGGACTACATGCTGCAATTCTGCAACGTTATATTTGACAATTGTCGAAACAGCAAATGAATAAGGGGGAATTTACGACTTAACATGAAACGTTGCCTTCACTCGAGTCTACAAAAACTTTGCTAGGAAGAAAGTGATTGTTGCTTTGCAATGTTTGAAACCCAGTACGAACTATTTCTTTTTGAGCGGAGATTAAAGAAAACAAAATCGGAATACACAAACATAACACACTCTGGTGTCTTAGTGGCTTAGTGGTGAGCACTGTGGTCTTGCACCTCCAGGGTCCGGGCTTGATTCCCGCCTCAGGGTCTGTGTGCATAGAGCTATATGTTCCCTCCGTGCTTAGTGGGTTTGCTCCAGGTACTCCGGTTTCCTCCCACAGTTCAAGGGCAGATTTGGCGTTTCTAAATTGCCCGTAGTATGTGTGTGTGCTTTGCGATGGATTGGCACCCCCTCCAGGGTGTACCCTGAGTCGTTGCCCTAAGTCTCCTGGTACAGGGTCCAGGCCCCCAGCAACCCTGTATACGTGTCTGAGTGTCTGCAAGATTTTTGTAGAAGTAGATGATTTTTGTGGGGTACAAACTGATAGGCATGGACATTTGCCAAGACTTAAGGTTTCAGTATCGCTGTTGGAAATGAACTGTGCCATAAAAGTGCAGTATTCTGTAGTCCACTTTTCATGCATTTACATTTATTATATACAGTACATAAAATTAATATTACATATTTATATATCTATACATGTGTAATTTTGCACCAATGCAGAGTTGTAAACGAAATCTCCAAGATACAGTGTGATCTTTATCCCCAGAGGACTTAGCTAGAAAGCATCGAATACACACCCACAACACCACAAAATTTGGCACATGAAACTCCATCCCTAAGTGGCAAGCGATTATTTTATAGTTGCTGTGTCGCATGGCCAGAAACAGCATGGGCTGCAACCCCGTTGCTCGTACACGTGCGGCATCAGCAATCAATCCAGACACCCGGCTCACTGAATAATAATCAGCTTAATCGGAAAGCGGTCAGGGCAGTTACAGAGGAACACAGAAGCAAAACAGTTTCTAGATCACATGCAGTTTCTTTATGCCAAAGGAAGTTGCTGGTATTGAATGGGAACTGATTTATATTGGTTTTATTTTCAGTGCTCGTACTTGGCGTTTCATTTCTGTCAGCTGAGCTGAATTTTTCTGTGGACGTTTTCTCCAACTGATGCTGTGTTGTTCTAACGCTCAGAAACAGAGTCTGCCTGAGTGGAATCAGGTGGAGCAGAGGCGAACCCGTGTTCAGAACTCGGCTCCTCCAACATTGCGGTTTCACATTCAGGCTGCAGCTTCTCTCCTGCCAGTAACAGCGTACTGAATGGACGCAGGCACGTTTTTGAACTTTGTATTTTAATAAATTGAATGCTCCATTAATATCCCAAAGTGTTTATCTTCTTAAGTGCAACATAAAGTAATTTTGTTTGATTTAAAGCTGGACTTAGGAATGCTTTTACTTATAACCTTATAATTATAATTTATTATACCGTTTGTGCGTTGTGGTTACTAAAGTAACCAAAAATACATAATATGCTTCAAAATATAGTGAGGGAAGGGATTATGCAGCAAATGTAAAATAACAATAATAACAATAATCCAACAACCAACACAGCAACAACAACAAAAAAAATAACAATAGTAACAACAATAGGAACCATAACCACCAACAGTAATAAAAGTAACAATGATACTAGCAAAAAAAACAACAACAAACAGAATAAAAGCAACAACGGCCAAACATCCAACAATGTAAAACCATCACAACAAACATCATCACAAAAACCACCACCACAACCATCAACACCACAACAGCAACAACCATCATCTCAAAAACAACCATCACAACCACCACCCACACAAAAACTACAACACCAACCATCACCACAAAAACCAACACCATGACAACAACTCCCATCACAACAACCACAACCATCACCACAAAACCACCACCACTACTTCAACCATCACAACAACAACCATCAACCATCACCACAACAACCATTACCACCTCAACATCAACAACAAAAATAGTAGCAACAATTTTATTTATGACATACACAACCGTACACAACTACAAACATGCAATTAAATGCGTCTCCGACTGTCCGAGATTTCAAATTACTCTGATGATGAAAATATATAACGATGATATAAAAGTGATATAAACACAACAATAAAAACAACAGCAGCAACAATAACCACCACCACAACAGTAATATTAAGTACAATCATAACAACCAGAACAATAAAACCAACAATACCAGCAACAAAAACAACAACAGCAGAAACCACAAGCACCACAATAGCAATAATATTACCAACAATAACAACAACAAAAGCAAAACAACAATATATCCTTGTGCATCATCAAGTGTGAATATACAAACAATAATTATATATACTGTATATACAGTGTATATAAAAATACTACCCTGTCCAGGGTGTACCCTGCCTTGTGCCCGAAAGTCTCCTGGGATAGGCTCCAGGTCCCCCGTGACCCTGATCACAGGATAAAGCGGTATAGAAGATGAATGAATGAATGAATGAATGAATGAATAAAAATGCTCAAACTCTTAAACTTGTTAAATATAAATATAATATAAACATACAGTATAAATAAAACCCCATAGCCAAGCAAAATCGTGTGAATTCGTTTAAACAACAGCAGAACCGTTTCCGCTGCCAGAAAAACGAAGATGCTGATCTATCAGATTTCTATAAACCTAAAATATTATTCTCACAGTTTCATTTTTATTCCAACACTGCGGTTCAACACACAAGAATGTCCAGATTTGAATTACGCCAGTGCTGTTTTTTTTTTTTTTTTTTTTGATAGACGTTTCGATCGTCATTTAATTATAACAAAGACGTAACAGTTCAATAGTTTCGCATCCTTAGCTTTTCTTACAATTCTATTTCTAACCGCGTTCCCGTCACACACTTGAGTTTACGTGGGTTTTATTTGAATATTCCGTAATAAATCAATTACATGACAGCCATTTACAAGACCAAGTCGATTACTAATTAAAACTTAACAGTTAATTAATATAATTAATTATATACAATGATATAATTATTGTATAACGGTTTAAAGCCACTTTTCTAAATACATTCTTTAGATATTTTTAAAAGTCCTTATTTTAGTTATAAGGTTAGGAAAAATTACATATCTAATATTACATATTAAATATAAGACTTAAATATAAGACTTATAACAATTAATATTTTTAGCAATTAATAGCTAAAAATAAAATTCATGAAAGTGTAAAAACAGGGAATGTTGTTCCCTTTAAACATATATATTTTTTCATTAATGTTTTATGTTAAATCCTGTTAAACTATTAACAAAGAAATTGGATTATATTTATTTTTATTATATAGATTTTTTTTTATTAGTGAACAACAATAAAGCAACAATACCATGAGTTGAGGAATCCTTCCTGAGATGTTAAATATTTTTAATTAAGTTTTAATTAAATTTTTACCAACATATTAACATATTTTTCTTATTATATTTATTATATCTATAAATAATATAAATTATATAAATAATAATAGCAAAAACAATTACAATATAACTAGAAATAGGGTTATGGAGAAATATTTTTATTAAATTAATGTATTTTTACAATTTCTTATGAAAGTAGAAAAAAATATATAAAATTCTATTTATTAATAATAAACATACTCTCTGTAAGTGACCCACTAGGAACCACTTAATTATAAATCATTTATATATAAATTCAAAACTTGTAATGAAATATTTGTTCAGGTTCTTTGATTTATAAACCATTTTCATTCTTTTTTAAATTATTTTCATTCTTTTTTTTATTATTTTATTTATTTTTTTATTTTTTATTTTATATCACAAAAATGCTGGATTGTAATATTCTATTATGTGTCATTATATCTATTTTGCAATATGAGTATACACAGTAATGTAATTAGAAATTAATAAAAGATAACATATAATCTAGCTAACAACACAATCTATTTTTCTCAGGGTAGGGTTTGGTGGGGTTTTCTTGTTTTGATGCTCCTGATTGTTTCTGTTTCACCGGTTGATAAAAACATCTCATTATTTTTCATTCATCCCAAACTCTCTCTCTCTTTCTTACACACACTCACACACACACTTACAGACATCTTCCCACACACACCCTTCCCACAGACACTAACACACCCTACACACCCATGCTGTGGGCAGCAGTGTGTAGAGAAGCGCACATGGACGTGTGTGTGCGCGCGTGTTTGCGCCCTCTACGGGTTCATGGTGCACGGAGGTGCCTGATCTTGTGCAGCAGTGACTGGACTTCCTTTTTTTTCTACACACACACACACACGCATGTGTGTGTGTGTGCGCGTCTATGTGACAAAAAAGGCGGCTTGCAGAGGAAGGGAGTGACAAAACCGGGTGTGTATGTGTGATAGGAAGCAAAAAGAACCTGCAGAGAGACCAAAGAAAAGAAAAGAAAAGAGACAGAAGATTTAACAAGAAGAAGCTTGTAATGAATTTGACCTGATGAACTGATCATAACTGCATCCTTAACTGATGGTAATCCAAAAAAACAAGTAAATAATTACAAATATCCAAAAACTTGCATATTTAACACAAACATTGAGTAGAGGAAGTGAATCTTGTTCTTCTAATAATAAAATAATACACTTTGTTCTCATTTGTTCATTGATGATGCTCTTATAAGCTGACCTGCTCAAACAGACTTTCTCGTTAACATCATCAATGTCATCACATAGATCGCTAATAAATGTAGCACTGATTTAGCACTCAAATGTAGCACTCATTCAGCATCGCCACGTAGCATTGATACAACGCATTGGGTATCGCCATGTAGCATTGATTTGTCACATTGAGCATCACCGCATAGCATTGATTTGTTGCATTCAACATTGCAGCTTAGCATTGATTCATCACATTGAACATTGGCGCGTAGTATTGATTTGTTGCATTCATCATTGCCGCTTAGCATTGATACCTCGCACTGAGGATCGCTGCGTAGCATTGACTTGTCACATTCAGCATCGTCGTGTAACATTGATACGTCGCATTCAGCTTCACCACGAAGTGTTGATACGTTACATTCATCATTGCTGCGTAACATTGATACGTTGCACTGAGCATCGCCGTATACCACTGATCTGACGCATACAGCAAACAACGCATTAATATCAGAAAACTGATCACATCAAGAATATTTCAGTAGAAAAATACATTTATTCTCTGTCAAAATGGAGGCTTTCAATAACATTTTATAATTCTACTATACTTTATGCAATGCATTAACATATTCAACACTGCAATATAAAAATAAACCAAAAAAAAGCACTAGAGTGATTTTTATTTTATTTTTTTTTTTTTAAGGAATGCATTTCCTAATTCCCCAGAGATGTCTTTGCGCCCACATGATTTCGCATTCATGCCAAAGTGCAATGATAAAGTTGGTTGTTGCTTCTGTGGTTTATAAAGTGATCGTGCCACATTTCGTCACACAGGGTCGAGACTATAAATAAAAGAAACAACCACAGGCTTATGATGAAATAATCATTTTGGAAGACACACACATACACACACAAACACAAATACTGTCTGACTTTACTAAAGAATGTTTTTACTCCTTAAAAACTGTACATATTTAACATGAGTTAGTGGGATTTTCTGCAATATTACTGTGAACTTTGCTCTTATTTATTGAATTACTAATCTACAATAAAAGCCTGCAATACAAATCTTGTGCCAGTCTTCATTTCCTTATATTAAAGTTCATTAAATGATGCAATTTTTTTTAACTTGACAGGCTGCAAAGTGCATAAAGATACAATTTAAAACTGGGTTGTACATGTAATAACTTCTGCAGCGACCTCATTTCCCCTCTCGTCTGTTCCAAGCACTCAGCATCAGCAGTTACTAATCACCTGATTATCTCCCATCATCTGCACCTGTTTCTCACTGATTCATGCCTTAAGATAGATGATTTTTTAATGCTTGAATGATTCACAGGACAGACTTGACCTTTATTCAAAGCAAATTTTTACACAACTTTATTCAGAAACCAAATAAAGCAGAAGACTATGAAATGCAGAATTCAATAACGTCGAGCTTCTTTTCCAGCCTTAAAGTGAACCCTCTAAAAGGCCGCTTCACAATCTATAAATCTACTACTAAACTACTACTTAATTTTTTTTTACATTTTAAAAAATGTTACTCATTTTTTTCATAAGCAGTTAATATCCTAATTCAAAACACCTAATTTAGCAAAGCGTCTTCACACAACTGTGCTCACTGCTGAAGTCTCAACTCTTAACCAATTAAGGTGATGATTAAATGTTGATTAAGGCCGCACTTGTGTTATAAGAGTTAATTCATAGCAATATATTTGGTAAGGATATATTTTGGTAAGTAAGGAGACTCCAGTGTCTGCGCGTTGTAACACTCGGGTGTAATGTGATTACCTTTGATGCTGCACAAATATGTCATGCCTCCCGAATTTATGCCGTTTGTTACAATGTTAGAATTTGTTCAAATGATATACAGTTGATGTAACGTTAATGTTAAGCTTTTTAATTAATCGCTAACTAACTATTCCCGCAAAACCCAAATGGTATAAAATGTTCCATTCACCAAGTAGTGTGTAATCAGGAGTTGGAGAGAGATTTGGGATTCAGCCTTGTGTTATAAACTACTTGTGTAACCAATAAGGGCGGTACAGAGGTAATTCAGAACGACTTAGACAATAGCAGGTACAAAGAAGATGTGTTATTTAAGATGACAAAGTTATCAGATGTGTTTTCTTGTTGAAAGTGGTTCCGTCTCTGACATTGAGTAAATATCCCTTTAGGCTGAGCTGTGTCACTGACTGGCTGGATTTTTACATTTCTAGCTGCAGTATGATAGTTGACACCTGAACCGGTTGGTGCAAACTGTTCTGACTTCCATTTACTTTTAAATGGGAATATAAAGACCCATAGCTGCACATTTCTCTAACACACTGGACACTTAAACATTTGCAGGCTTGGAGCATGTGTGGGAGAAATTGTGGGAAATGATGTCTATATTAGAATCTATATGTACTGTAGGCTTAATTGGGGAGACCATGATAAAATGTTGAACATTTAGTCATGAATGTATAATCAAAAACAGGTTTGGTCTTAAATGATAAGTGTACTGTATACAGAAATCACTGAACACAAACATTATCTCATTGCTTCATTTCTCAATAAAAAAATATTCTGTATATTGTATTTTAGTTCTTTATTGGTAATGACATTTGTACAGAATGTAAAGTAAGTTTTACCATTTGCCAGTTTAATTTCAATAAATTCATTAAGGTGTACACATTTGTAAAAGGTTAGCCATGTTGATCAACTAGGGACACCTGGGTGTACTGTAAAAAAAAATCCAACCACTAGTTATTTTATTAAAGTTAATAAGCTAGATTTTGAAATGAAACATGTATCTATTACAAAGCAATTTTGTAACTGACTTTAGTTGTTACCAGCCTACATATCTTCATTTCAGAGATCCAACCTACTAACCCCACCCCCCTCCATCTATCCGTATGTTAAGAGTAAGATGAAGTATTTAATAAAAAAAAAGTACTAAACACTCTTTAGTGTAGATGGCACTGTTTGTCAGAGACCCCTAGCCCTTAAACCCCAAAGCATTTTTAGCCATTCTTTGCATTATGTTTTAATAAATATACTGTATATGAGTCAGGATTGTGCAATATAGACTGACCATTTTTTTCAGCACAATATATTCTTCAATATAAGGAACTCGATTTTATTTCATTTTAACTAACTATACACACATGACTAAGCAAACTTTTTTAAAAAGGATCATATCAGAACATATCAGAAAACCCCAATGCACAGTTTACAATTACTGTATACTTTATATGTGGGAAACACTGCTTTGGGAAAACAAAAAATATGTGAGTCGCACACAAGACAAATATGAACTATCTCACTAATTTAAAAAATATATACGAGCCAAATGTGAGACACATTTGAGAAGATTGGGGGGAAAAAAACTGGCTAAAATCTCATTCAAGTCTCAAAGACGGCTCATTTCTGCATATGTGAGTTGCACACAAGACAAATGTAAACTACCTCTGAGATTTAAAGGTAATGAGACACATTTGAGACACCTTTGAGACACCTTTGAGACACCTTTGAGAAGATGCAGAAAACACCTAAATCTCATTCAAGTCTCAAAGACGGCTCATTTCTGTCTAGAAGACAAAGAAGAGATTAACATGAGATCTCATCTTGGAGTTTCTTTGCTGTGTGCATCCACACATCCAGTTCAGAGCCTCTAATCAGTCCTTAACGTAACACAATATAATTTATAACACGATATCCGCAGCATCCACAGATATCGACAGTACATAACACACTATTAATAGACGTTAAAGATCCGTCTTTGACCCTTTCACCAAACTCCCTATCTTAGATACAATCTTCAAATTGCCTTTTTTAAACTTTCTGCTATTAATAGCTCTCTCTCATGTGAGCCGCGAGTTCTCTCACCGCCGGTCGAGTGTACAGATAGCTGCAGCGGCTGACAAGGGCCGGGCTGTGATATCAGGTCAGTGTGATAAAGGTGAGGCCGCCGCACACTCTCTTATCAGCTGGAGCGTAGGCGTTATTTCCGCTGGCAGCCTTTGACAGCTCTGTTGGCTTGGGAACAAACGCTGCCTGCATCAGCGATGGGAATACAGCACTCAGGACAGCATGCATGATCATCTTAATGAGGGAAAGAAATGCCAGAAATAACTTCTGTCCTGAATCCAGGCCAGCTCAGATAAAGCAAAAACTAGCAATGGGCTTTTTGTAGGCTTTTTTGGGGGGGGTTGTTTCAGTGAGTCAGTTAATCCAAACATAATGGCATTGCCTTAAAAAAACAACTACTGTGGAAAGACCTCATACCAAGCGCTAGGTTCACAGTGACAAGTCAGTCATCCCACTTGTAGTTCAACACATTACTTTTACTTAACAACGAACTACGTGTTATATGCTAGCCTTGATTAGCAGAGCATCTACCCGTACACTCACCAAGGCTTTACTTTAGCCGCTAATGTTCCTCGTAATGACTCTTTAGACATTAAGGTGCTGGCTCAGTGTGTTAAAGCTCTGCGATGGTTCGAGCCCCATCTGCGATGGTTCTGCGATTGCTGTCGGGTCCTTGAGCGAGTGTGCTAATCCCGTCTGCTCCAGGGGACGCAGTATAACGTCTGACTCTGACCTTATATGACCTATTATGACTCTGACCTCTGCCTACTAACAAAGCTGGGATCTGCAAAACAATAAAGCGTTTCACTGTGCAATAAAGCAGAACTTAAAACTTCATGACATGATAAGATGCTCAGAAAGTTGCTTCAACAAGCTACCGTATAACAGAATATATTGTACACAATGCGACTAAATGGGGAATATAGTTTTTTTAAAAAAGTGATTAAATGATTGCTTAATTGTGAGCTACACTAAAAGTTCATCTAAAGAGTTCTAAGGCAGATAAGTCAGATACGTGCAGCGTGAATCATTCAGTGAAAGGCTGTGGGTGAGCTCTGAACATCCCGAGCTGACTAGAAATGATTACCGCGCATACAAGCGAAGCTTCAATCTAAATCTGTGGAATGGTCGCGAGTCATAGTTATGCTTTCACTATATAAAAAAGCGTGGTGGTTAGAGGTCTTTTAAAAAGAAAACAGGTTGAAGGTTAGCAAAATGGTTGTGTGTTATTCGTTTTCCCATAAACAAGGGTGAAGTCTGAGGTTGAAGTTCATGAAAAGTTCATGGTGCATCCATCATGATATAAAAGTATCAGAATATGCTGTTAAAGTCTTGATTCTGGCCGGTCAGAAAATGTTGACTTATGTGGCGTGGGCGGGGCGGCGGCTGACGACCATCATGCCTTGCGGGGGTTCTCTATGTGTCCACCCTGTTGGGGAAAGGTGTTTGGGTTAATGGCTTCGGCCGTGTTTGGGTGTGTTGTGTGTGTGTGTGTGTGTGCTATAACAGTGAATGTGCTGCTCATGTTATACAGTGCTGAGAATTAATAAAATACTCCCAGCCATTGCATTGGGCAGCAGCCAAGCTCACTCGTCTCCAAGTTCCCTAGTAGCGGTGAAAAACGCTACATTTGGTGTCAGAAGTGGGATGGAAAAGTACGAGTTTGAGCGCACTGTGGAAGACCTGCGGAGGATCCAGGTGGGCCGCCGAGTGGCGGAGCAATTGCGGAGGAAGGAGCATCTTCCGGATGAAGCTAGCACCGGCAAAGCAGCGTGACGAAAGCGGAGCGGCGAGATGAAGAACCCGGCACTGGATCTCGGGGCGGAGCCCAACGTTAACGCTGCCCAAGCGCCGGACCAAGCTACAACTCTGTGCTTGCAGCTGCGCCTTCCTTCCTACAACGGCGCCGTCGAACCCTACGCATTCTTCGCCGAAGTGGAGCTAGCCGCCGACTTCGCAGGCTGGTCCCCGGCGGAAACAGCCGTCAGAGTAGCACTCTCGCTGGAGGGCGACGCGCTCCGGGAGCTGGAAGACCTCCGGGCTGATGAGCGGAAGGACTGTGCAAAGCTACGAGAGTCGCTCCACCTCTGGTTCGGCGCAGGTGACCGTAAAGAGGCAGCATGCAAGGAGCTGGCGGTCCGCGAGCGGCGAACGTCTGAGCCACTGGGCGCGTTGCCATGGACTTAAGAGGCCTCACGCGCCGGGGCTATTCAGAGTTCGAGCCCGATAAGCAGGAAGAGCTGGCTCATCGCGCATTTCTCCGAGGACTCCGACCGCCGCGGCTCCACGAGCACATCAGGTTAGCAGCACCAGCTTCCCTTACCGAGGCGCTACGCGCAGCAAAGACAACTCGTCTCCAAGTTCCCTAGTAGCGGTGAAAAACGCTACACTTAGTTTCTGCAGTAAAAACCCACTGTACACAGGGACTTTAAGGCAGACGGAGTGAAGAGAAAAACAGTTGGTTTATTTATTTATTTATTTCTGATAAATATTTAGGATAAATTTTTTCTACCCCGTGATTAGGATACACCCCATCAAGGCTACAGCCACAAACTGAGGCTATCACATGTTTCCTCTGAGTCACATGACACCAGACAAACGCATCTTTTCGAACTGTTTGGAGGAAACGCAATCCACTCCTTCCGTTTGCGTGAGCTCACAGATGCCCATGATTGGCTAGTATCGTTAGAGTCCCACCCATCCCCCACCCCTCCAGAGAGTGCTCGGCCAATCAGCTCGCTCACCCGGGATTCAAACTTACGATCTCCGGATGACGGGGCGAATTCGTTACACTGTGGCAACTCTGGGCTGCAGTTCGTACATGTGTTTAACATTTTAGGAAGGAGTCTGCAGTGTCAGAACTACAGCTGCGAATCAGAGGTAGACTGTCGATTTTTTGGCCATTTTTTAATTTTATTTGATTCAGCGGCAACAGGGATGAACTGATACTGTTAACAGTACCCAATATCAGTCTTCTACTGCGCTCATCTACTTGTACTTGGAATACTGTTCCAATACTAATGCACCGATGGCAGAGCCATAATGCAAGTTCTCTGTCGGAGTAGGTGTCAATGTTGGAAACTTTGATGAGAGGATGAAATGGTACCATCTTTCTGGGCACAAAATAAATTAAAATAAACTTCACTATGATAATGAACTGCAGGAACAGCAATCAGGTCAGCGAGTGTCCTCTCGTCCGGGGCTTTAGTGTCAGCAAGTAAAAGCAGTGGATTAGTCTCTAGTCTGTTTGTATCGCTAACCTAGCTTAGCACTAGGTAATGCTTGCTTGCCAGTCGCCTCCAGAGCTGTGTTCTTTGACAATAGTGATAAAAGTGAGAATAGAATACATGTATAATGTTTATTAAATTTGATAAACATAATCAGGGAACTGTATGAACTTCAACTCAGGAAAGATGAAACTCGCCCCCCTACATGGCAGAAACAGTAATAATAATATATAATATTAAATTTTGCGTAGTTTGTTGCGACATTGTTAACGTTAATGAGAGATTGTGGCTTTTCCACAACTGCATGTAATTAAAAGGAAATTTTCCTAATAATAATAATAATAATAATAATAATGCAAAAAAGAAAGTATTTCAAAGTTGGCCAACTTTGTGAAAAAGAACATCAACAGCCTGTCAATGAGGATTTTACTCCACTGAGAGTCGTTCTACATCCAAAGCAGTTTCAAGGCTCACACAATAGCAAAGCAACAGTAGGTGCATCAGATGATATGCTTCAGACGTGGGGCATTACAAAAAGCATGTCTACATTGTGCTCTAGGAGAACGCCAAGCACTCGTATTGGTACACCGTATCTGCAAGTTCTCAAACAAAAGTACATAAAATGGTAGGTATTCAATTGCAATCCATTATATATATATATATATATATATATATAGTGCAAAGCACCTTTACAGAATCCAAAACATGATGGAAATTAGTTTGAAAAGTGTGGCGAAATTATCGATGCATCCCTAAATATCACTCTGTGATTTATATCAAGCAGCTATATTTTATACAGGTTTTGAAGTATTAAAAACTACCAAATTATCTAATAAACACTTGTAAGTTGCAAATGTAACTTGTGTTGTTGATTGTTTAAATCGCATGTCTCGTACCAAGCGTTTTTCCCTGATAATATCCTACTCCACACTCCAGTCCAGTAGGTGGCAGTGTTGCACAAACCAGCCATAAAATCAAAAGAAGAAGAAAAAGCGTTAATCAAACAAAATGCGGGTATTTGCGGAAAATTCAGGTGACTTGTATTTTTTGCAAAAGCTATTCCGAATCAAAAACTCACCGATTAAATGCATCAACTGACAGAAGATTAATGATTACATTGCACAGATCTTGTCTGCACTCGTTTAAGCTTTTTGTTTAAACTTTGCAGTTTGTTGATTTTTTTTTATTTATCTTTTCTGCCTTAACAAAAAAAGGGAAGTTGGTGAGGAGACGATGTTTACGGCAGCTGATTACAGGAACTAACTTTCCTTGCATTTGATAACACTAAACAGATAAAACGTATGTCTCCTTCTTCAATAAATAAAAGCAACCAAAGTAACCGTTAGCATATTGTTGTGGTGTGAGAGGAATACAACACCCCAGGATATGCTGTTACCGGAAAAGAATCAAAGGTAGGAGTAACCGCGCTTTGTGTTAGGCTGCACTACAGCACTGCATTGTTGATTATTTTCCTCTAACAGGACACCAGCAGGGTTTCTACGCCATCCACCGTCACACACTAAATACTCAATGGCAGCCCTTGTCCCTTACAGCTCTCTGTACAGTAAGAGGATTGTAACCATGAAGGATAACAGTTTCACGCCCTTCCTAGCAAAAATATCACTTTTGCACGACTTTAAGGTCCTGTCTCCGTCCTGAACCCCGGTGGTCAGGTGCTGGCACGCCAGATCTTGTCTGCAGACGTCTCCCACCCTGCTGTTCATGAGGTCTTTAAAAAAAAAAAAAAAGAAGAAAAATTTAATCTCCCCCTCCGATTTCCGTACCTCGGTACCTTATTCTGGCTTTTTCGCCAACGGCAGGATTCAGATTATAACAAAGGAAAACAAGCAGCGTCTGTGTTCGTAACAGGTACCATCTGCGTCTGGTTACCCAGCGGTAGGGTCCGTGTATGGGAACTGCCGAGAGTCGAACCGAGCTCAACGAGGCGGCCGGAAGAGGCTCGAGCTGGAACTCGACGTCTGGAAGTGTTAACCGTCTCTGTGTTCTCCTGACCCTCTGCTGTTTGAACTAAACCATAAAACAGAGAGCTTCAATTTATAGATTTAACACTGAGCTATACATCACTCTACACCTGAGTCAATAAAGATAAGGAGAGGCTCTTGTGTGTGTGTGTGTGTCTTTGTGCAAGTGTTTTATATAATATTTTATATTATTAAGCAGTAAACAGTACAGATAGAAAGATAATAACTGGTGTGGTGACCCTTTGCTTACAGTAAAGTCTCAGGTACAGTTTGTGCAGTTTTATAAGGAAATTTTACCGAACCTCCTACAGAACCATCCACAGTCATTGTGTCGCACCTGCTTCTTTTTTCATGCATCAAAATCCAAGTTTTGGATTTTATTACGATTTTTTCTTTTTTGTTTTAGGACACACACACTTGTAGAAGTGTGTAACAAGGGCAGCTGAAACTTAAGAGACAGAAACTGGAGTTAAACATGATACCTTTATTGCATCATAAAATAGAAGAGCCAATCATATTACAATATGCATAAGCAGGCACAAACAGAGAGTAAGAGAATACAGTTTCTGAAAAATTTAGCATGCCGAATAGTCCCAAAATTCTTGACAACACTTACTCTCTAGACTGTGTGACATCCCGTGCCTGTAACTCGGCTATTCATTGCCCTATGAACCGATACAACGTGCTTACGAATCACGTTTCCGCCACGAACCATACCAAATTCATCCCGAACTGTCACAAGCTGTCTACAAACTCTCATGTTTTTTCTGCATGACTTGCTAGTAATTTTCAAGACTTGCTCCATATTAAAGGCAAATAAACACACTGATGACACAGGACAAGTTATATTCTCTACATGGAGCGCTAGAGTTAGCAATCTAGCTGTGTATAAGATCTCCAAGCACAACCTCAGGCAAAGTTCCTACGTTCAACCCACAAGCCAGTGAGCGCGGCAACAACAACTCTACACTCTCCTTACCAACACTACTGTTTCGCTGGCAGTTGATTAGCAAACAATTAGCTACCGGGTCAGGATGGGATATTTTTGTCTCTTCGTCCAACTCTTGTCACTACACCACTGGTGTCATTCCTATGTACTTGGTGTACAAGATGTGGTTTAAGAAATAGCACAATTAGCCACATCAGTGACAAGGAAATTTAAAGTTGAACTAGTTGCATAATTGAACTTGACTCTATATTTTCACAATATTTTGTGTACTTCACCTTATTGCGCATCTCGTCCGGAACTTATTTATGACATTTACAGAAGACTTCTACTACAGTATCCTAATGAGACTTTTAGTAAGTAATTCGAACGGCACAGACGTCTTATATCCGTGAATTGGCTCGCAGCGCAATGCAGTCGTTCCCATGATCATCAAAGTGAGTGGAACGCCTGATTCATGAAAACCGATGGATAACTTGTCTCCAACTTGCGGAGGAGACGTCTGTGTCTGTGAGACCTGTACACACAATCGTTCACCAACACCACTTGCACGTTACAGGAACTCGGCTAGGAGTTAATGTCACATCCCCCGTACAGTCATGACCTTGCTCCAAGCCCTTTCTAGATGTTTGGGACTTTAAAGGAGTTCCTGACAGACCAGCATTTTAGACGGGAAGCAGGCAGTCTAAGATCATGGTGCTGGCGTACTGAAAAAAACTTTCAAGTGAAGTTGGGATAAGTTCATTAGTGTAGCAGGGGATTATATAGAGAAATAAAGGGAACTTTTACTCTCATTACTGTGTTCTGTTATTCTGCACAATCAAAAGTCTTGATTTGACTTTGTAAATTACAAAGTCATGTTTATTATTATTCTCCTGTGAGATTGTACTCGTATGCATCACATGATTTAAGATGAATAAACAGATAATGAGTTCATGCTTTAAGTGGTCAGATAGCTCTAGTCTTTCCTCTTACTGTTTGAAGCACATCATGGTGAGGCTCGATTTAACCAGCCATGTAAAAATCATTTGTCTCATTTAATCATTTAATCACAGGGCAGGTAAAACATCTCCTGTAAAAAGGCAACAACAAAAAAAAAAACCCTGACAAGATCAGATCCCACCAGGAGTGTACAAAGGAACCTAAAATATCATCAATACTGAGATCAGTTTAAAGTCTGTGCTTATGCTTCGTCATTCATATACGGTTATTAATAATAAACAAATTCTCTTGAAATGATTTCATCTGACAAAAGTGTGAACATTGTAAGGGGCATTCCTGCACTCTAATAAGAGACAGAAAAAACTGAAGCACTGAAGCTGTGACACAAATATTACTGTATCATTAAATAAACGTAAGAGCCAATTAGGATATTTGGGGATTTAGATTTTGCATAATCATAGTGAAAAGGTTACAGTACATTCTGAAACATTATCATTTCTATACTAAGAACTTAGACAGGGACTAATATAGTGAAAGCTCCACATGATCGATATAAAATGGGTTCTTTGGCAAAGCAAAACAGATTATCAAAGATATGTAAGTTGAAGTCTCACTGGCACAAGGAATAAACTTACGGAGATGAGCCTTCCAGCTTCACAAGTTTAAATAATGTGAAAGTTGAGAATTATCTTACTACTAAAATGGTATCACTTGTCAATTGCGGTGGCACAAAAACAGTCATACACACACACAAGAAAATAACCAACTGGTATTTTTTTTGGTGGAAACTGTGATATCGCTCATTGATCATGTTTCCGAAAAACTTCCCACTCTATCTTGCTTCATTCCATGCACCTTGAACTGAAAAAGTGACGACAAAAGTGACCTCACCTGCCTGTGGTCATGAATAGAGCCGAACAAGGAGGTGGAATAATGCAGCATAAATACGAGGCACTTATGTACTGTATAGGGGGCATCATGTCATGGCTTATCAGGCATCTCACACTGTGGAATATTGTACAAGGGATGTCCTGGGAAGACAGCGTGATAGCACGTTCCTTAACGCCCGAGTCATTTCCTAATTAACCCATCACGCCGAACACATGGTGGGTCATCGCGTATCAGCAGACGAGCTGACGGAGGCTTCGACATGACAGCCGGTTAAAGAAGACCAGAACCAAGAGGAAGCACAATGTGTTTCTTATCACTGGCTCTTAATACAGAATGTGGGCATGAAGAGAGGTCAGCGCTGAAGCGCTATGAGTTGTCCTTAGTGCCCTTTTCACACGCTGACAGCGGGTATTCACCTGTGCCGTTCCCACTTGACATCCTGTTTTACAATTACTGCTGCAGGAAGTCCAGGTAAAGGCAGGATGATGCATTCAAGTTGCTGCTCTTGATTTCACAGTGTAGCTATCTGACTCGCAGATTTTTTTTATTATTCTTTTGGTAGGTGTCTATGAAACCTGAGGGTGAACCAAGCCAAGGTGAAAATAGATTCATTTTCCACACTATATTTAGAGGTATTTGGTTTGCTCACTTGTTAATCTGTGACTGATACAAGTGAAGGCTTTGATCTCATAAGGGAAAAGCCAAAGGGACACGACTTACTTCTTGACACCTACAATGTCTTTGATGCAATCATTCCTACACTTTGTTTCTACATGCAAACACCAAATCTACAGAGCAAATGATGTGGGTTATGAAAAATCCAAATGTTGGATCTAAGATGAACTATGAGTAGACGAATAATCATGCTTGTATTTAACAAAGAAAAAAATGGAATGACTACAATGACTACTCGCTGCTACAACATAAATTTAGGAAGTAGCTTGTTTCATTAACATTCTACAACACAAAATGTACATATAAAAGAATTCACCGGCTAATGTGTCATTCTTAGACTAATAAAAATGTACTGTAATTGTGGCATTTGAGGAATTAAAGCATTTGAGGTAAACAGTAACTCCGTCTTGGTCATACCACCGTGTCACGGATATTTTTTCCTTTAACGACATACCACCCCATCACAGGGTTATGCAAAGTGTCATCATTGTTGAAAAGCTAAGTTTACGTTCCTGTAAAAAAAAAAAAAAATTGTTTAATATATTTTTAATGCTCAGGAAAAAAAATCCTACCATTAGATAATAATAAGACAACTAGTACACTAAGAGTCATCAACATATCCCTGATGATTCCCATCCTTGCCAAATGCCATACAGCTAGCCAGCATGTTAACTGTTAGCAAACATAACTTGAATTTGTCAGACGAGTATGAGCCTGGATTTGCTTAAGAGGAAGTGAATCTATCGAAATCTACCACAACACTCAAAAAACTAGCACTGGCATTGCAAGCCGGCTAGTTTAGTCCTTAGAATTAATATAGCTGGTTAGTTCAGTGTTTACAATTAGTTTAGGTGGCTAGTATAGTGTTTACAATTAGGTTGATTAGCTAGTCTTGTATTTAAAATGAAGCTAGCTGGCTAATCTAGTGTTTAGAATTAGGTTAAGTGGCTAGTCTAGTGTTTAAAATTAAGCTAGGTGGCTAGCCTAGTGTTTAAAATTAAGATAGCTGTCTACTTTAATGTTTAAAATTAAGATAGCTGTCTACTTTAATGTTTAAAATTAAGATCTAGTCTAGTGTTTAAGTTTAAGATATCTGGCTAGTCTAGTGTTTAGAATTAAGCTAGCTGGCTAGTCTAGTGTTTAGAATTAAGATAGCTGGCTAGTCTAGTGTTTAGAATTAGGTTAAGTGGCTAGTCTAGTGTTTAAAATTAAACTAGGTGGCTAGCCTAGTGTTTAAAATTAAGATAGCTGTCTAGTTTCATGTTGGAAAATTAAGCTAGGTGGCTAGTCTAGTATTTAAGTTTAAACTAGCTGGCTAGTCTAGTGTTTAGAATTAAGCTAGCTGGCTAGTTTAGTGTTTAGAATTAAGCTAGCTGGCTAGTCTAGTGTTTAGAATTAAGCTATATGGCTAGTCTAGTGTTTAGAATTATGTTAGGTGGCTAGTCAAGTGTTTAAAATTAAGCTAGCTGGCTAGTGTTTAGAATTAAACTAGGTGGCTAGTTTTCCCTACAGGTTCGAACATCATTATCTTTGTGTTGAAGCATGATAGGATTAGCATTAAGACAATGAGCCTGTTCTGTGAAATGCTAACATAGCATAACCCTGTTTTTGTATCTAACTGAAATTTGTGACTTTAAACACACATCTAAATAATAAAAGTCAGCCATTTAAGGGTCTGATGTTTGTCAGCCTGTGTTAAGCAGCACTTTTGTGTCGTTGTTCGCTTCAGATTAAGAAGCCACTCTGGTTGCGTCCTCGGCTCAGGATCTGACTTGCACTTTGCCCATGGCGTGCACTACAAACAGCATGCTGCACTCCAAGCCTTCTCCATGACCCCTGTGTAGCTTTCACATGTCGGTCACAGTTTCCACTCCACGGCGCCTCCACATCAGTAGGGAGAGATATACAGAGAAGTCACACATAGGACACACAGCGATGTGACACACTTTTGACACATGGACTTTGTGTTACATAGATCAGCATGAGTATGCAAAAAAAACAGCAACACTGCTGTTCAGCCTTTTCTTCAGCATGTAGGACCACTAAACATAAAAAAGTGTGTAGAGCAATGAATACAAACTTAGCTACAAAATATATTTGTTCTTTAACACTAGCCGGTCCTCGGCTACCTTTGTTAATGAAACATACTGAAAGCTAGTGGTCTGGTTTGTGAAACTCGTACATGAAACTTTTCCCTGATAATAATGGGTTAAGTGAAAGACACCAGACGTATTTGAATACAGTTGCCTCTCAGTTACGGCAAAATTCTGAGCATACAAAACAGTAAACCAGGTGGAGGTCTTCAAAAACTTCTCCTGAACCATGATGCACCTGGACTGCCATTGGTAAGACTGGATGTACAGGTCCATGCACCGATTGGACACACTTCTCAGCTTGACACAATGACAAAAGTTCACAGAGTTCATACAGAGAAGAAGAAAGGCTGGACGCGAGCGGGCGCAAAGCTCGGGCGAGAGCGGATGAGTCCTCCTTTTGTTGCATCACAGTCGTGCAATCTATTTTCTTTGGCGCGCCTTAAATAAAGTCATAAAGTGGTACTAATGTTTTAATTTAGCTCCATGTGTCTGCTGGGCGATAGCCTTTGCTGTCTGTACTGCTCCCTGCTGTTTCTCATCATCACATGAACAGTTGCTCTGTGGCCGCAGAAGAAAGAGAGAAGAGATGCGAAGGACAAAAAAAAAAAAGAGAGAGAGAGAGAGCGGGAGGCATGGACGGATGATGAGTGGGAGACAAGGCAGGTGGCAGCGGTGAAAAAAAAGAGGAGGAGGAGGACAAGAAAAGAAAGTACAGTGCCTTTCAGTAAGAACATTGCTCGCTACAATAGTGGTAGACAGTTTTACACTTTCAAAAACCCGCCTTTGTGGAAGAAAGGAATTTCTGCAATGAAGGAAGGGGTGTAAGAGAAAGTAACAGAGTGAATAAGAAAACATGCACAGAGATAGAGAAACAGAGCAATAAAGAAAAAGAGAGAGAGAGAGAATCTGCCCATCTGAGGTACTGCTGGGCTCAGCAAGTTAGCGATTACTGATTAGCCAGTTGAGTCCAGCGGGGAGGCCTGTCTGTCCTTGGCTTGGGAAAACAACATGAAAGCAAACCGTCTGTTTTGTGAGCACGAGTTGAAAGCGCGGTAGCTATCGGGGACATTAGCCTTATCAATGGCTGGTGCTCTAGAGCAGAGCTATATGAAGCAACAAGGGCACAGAGTCTCCAGCAGCGAAGATAACTAGCGCATACCTCCCTGCCTATTTGCATGAACCTGGGTAACAGGGGAGAGAGACAACACACGGGACAAAAGCGGGAGGAGGTGAAAACTTATTAAATGAAAATTGAATTAGAAAGCAGGCAGAAACAGGGCACCCGTGCCAGCCACACTCCAAATGCCTGCTTCAGCAGCGTGGCCAGGAAGCCTGGCACCGGACCGCCAATCGTTCCTGTTCCAGCAACAGTGCGTCTGCTCGGCCGAGCTGTCCTTCTGCAGAAGGGCGCGTGCGAGACTGGGGTCAACAGGTGCATGGCAAAACTTGGTCAAGGAAATCTATGAATACAAAGCAAGGAAATGAAGGAAATTTTTATGGCTGGTAAAGTTTTGTGTACTCTAGGAAATCCTGGAACAGCACAACGAGAAGATCCAAAGTCCACATACTGTACACAGTGCTAATATTGCTTTATGACAAGAACGAGCCACAAACAGGCTTTATCATTATGGTACCATTTCGGAAAGGTACAGTCAAGCCTTTCCCACTGGCCTCATCGCTTTATCTGTAAAACACACTATATAAACATACTATATGGCCAAAAGTATGTGGATACCTGACAATCATAGCCGTATTTAAGTGCTGGACATAATATTCCAGATTTATTCCTTTTTTTCATTAAAAAAGCTCCATTCTTCTGTTATGAGAAGTCTTGCTAAACCGTAGCTGTGTGGATTTGTGCTCATTCAGCTACAAGAGCATTAATGAGCTCACATGCTGATGTTGGGATGTCAAAGAGGCTCCTGTTCATCCCAAAGGTGTTCAGTTCGGTAAAGGTTCTTCCACTCCAACCTTAACACACGGTGTCTTTATGGAGCCCACATTGGGTATTGGGGCACTGCCACGCTGGAACAATTTGGTACTCAATATGCCTACCATAGCCTACAATGGCATCGGAGACGCAAATAGAGTACATGGCTTGATGAGATCACTCTATCTTCAGCCGGAGCAAAGTCTGTGGTTGTTGGGTTCAAGGCTGTATACTTCAAAAGGGCTCAACTGCAATCAAAAACAAGAAGGAATCCAAATTTGAACCAAGGATAGCTTTTGATCCTGTCTACAAGCTAAGAAATCACCCTGCTAGTGAGCTCCAGCTTCAGGACAAATTTAGCAAAAAACATGAAAAACAGGAACAAAAACAACCAGTCACACTTGTATAATGTAGAGTTCAGTTGCATGACATGATGTTCAGCACCTGACCTGGACTATATTTAGTACCAGGAAGGGAGCTTCAGAGAGATAGAGCTCCTGAAAAGGCTGACCTTAATGTCATTTTTGATAAGCACATGACATTTCACTAATACACGCTAGAGCTGTGAATCATAGGTAGAGTGTTCGATTGTTTTGATGTATTGTTCTATGTTGGGGGCATCGTGATTTCCAATTAATTTCGATACAATAGCTCTAATATTTCATTTCTGTTTTGTCTCATACAGAATTAAAAGAATTAAAAGAATTCAAAAAATTGGGTTGTTGATTGTTTAAATGCCTTGTCTTATACAAAACGATAATCTTTTGTTCTTGGCGATCTTCTGCCCTAATTCTCTTTTTTTCTTAATTTGTTCATTTACATCTGTAACATTGTAGAAATCTGAACACATCATGTTCCTCAGTGGCGCCAGTAGGAATTTCGGACCCCCAGACATGTTAATACACTCCTTTCCTTGCCCTGGGCCATTTTTGTTCTCCAGGTCAACTTCTGTTCCCAAAGATGTGCTCTCGGCCCCTTGTCCTCTCAGGGGCTTTGAAATCATTCAGAACAAAATGAAGGCTAAAGCAGTAAGAGCTTACATGAAGCTGTTTTTGACATTATGAATCTGCAGATTAATTATTGTGATCATAAGGATGTACAATTTGTCGGTGTCTATTTGCGACGATTGTTTCCTTTTGCTATGTGAAATTATACTTTTACTTTTACAGTGCAACAAAACACACTACCGCACTGGTGAAATGCATCTGAATCGTGTGTGTGTGTGTGTGTGTGTGTGTGTGTGTGTGTGGCTTGTCACATTCATTTATGTTCAGTAGATTACACATGTGACATTTTATGATGTTCCTGAAGAAGCTATTCCTGAGTAGGTGGACACACAAGTCACAAAATAAATGCGGGTAAAGCATTTCAGCAAAGATTTCTGGCAAAAGTTTTTATTTTATTTTATTTTAAAAAGCACTTCACTCAGTGCATTTGTCCTCATCACCCTCATAGCTGGAACTCAGCTCAGGTCTAGACCCAGTTGTTCCGTCATGTACCCTACATGTGTTCCTCCCATTCTGGGGCCGTGCGGTAAATGGTAGCAAATGGTAGTCATATCCGCGGCCACAGTCACATATGACTGCCATGCATCCTCCATGCACATGGGCTCCAAAGGCTCATACAATTAGTAACTAGCTAAGAAAATAAATAGCAGCCTCTGAAGGCCTCCCAGCAGGGCAACTTCACCAGATTGACCGAGGAAACGGATCTGCACTCAACAAAGATACGTCCACTCTAAGGTCCTGATAGTGATCTGACTTTAATTTAACTAGTAAAGTGGCCATGTACAAGTTACTCGCACATATGTGCCTTTGTGTGTGTGTGCGCGCGTGTGAGAGAGTAGATCTGAGGTAACTGAGATCTTATTAAAGTCCTATGAAGAGTGCTGTCTGAGATCACCATGTTGCACAGGTTTATTCATGTGGTTGTATTGTTAAAGTGGAACTACACAGGCATAAGTAAGGAATAACCTCAGGAGGTCAGAAGGACATAGTGGCTGTGAGAACAGTACAGTGAGAACAGTACAGAGAGAACAGTACACAGCGCTAGCAATGTACATTTACTGTAAAGAGTTCCATTTATGGCTTTTTGTGAACTTTTCTTTTGTGGCATGGCCACATCATTATAAAAACCAAAGGTGCGTTCCAAACGGCCTGAAGTACCCTACGAAGTATCCTACACAGGGTATT
This sequence comes from Platyallabes tihoni, assembly GCA_030068045.1. NCBI lineage: Eukaryota > Metazoa > Chordata > Actinopteri > Siluriformes > Clariidae > Platyallabes > Platyallabes tihoni. The sequence goes on from JAQQZS010000002.1 coordinate 28,781,958, forward strand.
CTGCTATGTTAAGTGTTATTCCAAACCGCAGGGAGCGAAAATGTTCAGTTTAAAGGGAACTGCGAACGGTGTAGAGAACGAGTGAACAACAGGTCTTTACTTCACCAGATAAGGGAACATAATATTTCCCATAAGTCATTGCGTCTCGCTGGAGCGTGAAAAAAAAAGGAGCTCGAAAAAGAATTTATATATTTATTATCATTATTATCGAAGACAACATCATATAAATAGGACACGATAATTACAATTTTTATTTAATCAAGAAATCCTTAGTATTATATATTTTTTATACATTATATAAAAAAAATCTCTGCACATCTTTAAACAATTATTCCTATTAATCAATAATTTATTTACAAGTTATACATGTTTCAATAGTGTTTTATAATGGTTTCAGTTTTTGTTTCAATAAATATGAAATATTTAATGTCCGTAGTGTGAAATTTTCACGGTAGCAACGCCAGGTATATCCGAGGTGCTTTTCCTCCTATTACATTGAGGCCCTTATCCTGCGCGACTTTACGTTACATTACATGAATATTGTGCAAAATCAGTGAAACAGGTTTGTTCCTGGTATCACTTACAGCAGCTGTATAAACCTGCCACTACTGTCAGAGCTGCTGTTATTGAAAATCAATTAAAGCCTTCTGAGCAATCAGTATTGAGAATTCAACTCTGGATAAACACTGTTTTCAGAGGATTTAGCGTTTTTGCCTTGTCCACGCCAGAAATATCTCAAAGTTGTTACCTTACCCGCCTCCCTAAAAAAAAAAATTATTGTTTGCGTTAATGCAGGATGTGATTAAAATTTTTTTACTAATGCTTCTGAATGTACACACACATGAAAGTACTTTCCAATACACATGATGTCAGATTATAAACTCAGACTCTGGCGCATGAGCCGTGCGTTTTACTTTAAAGGCTCTGACAAGCATACTGAAGTAGGTGCAGATCAAACGCTCTAGCCCGGGGTGAATTATATCAGATTCCACTTTGTTATGAAGGCCTGCATTCGTTTTCTGACATTTACAGTCGAGGCCGCCTTCGCGGAGGCCCCTCGGCCTTCCTCTCTCCATCCCACTCATGCACCGAGGAGAATAAAGGGGGGAGGAAAAAAGAGCAGGAAAGAAGAAAGAAAGAAAGACCATCGCATCTGACTTCCATTGCCGAGCTCAGCGTGTGTGTTCCGCCTAGCCACTGGTATTTGGATGAAGCGCGCGGCACAGTTACCAGAGCCCTGCGCCGTAAAGCGTATGATGTCATTGAGGTTCCATCATTATAGGCTGCAGACGAGGCTCCTCTGGATGGCCTGGGTCAGTTCCCACGCTTGTTTGGCCAAGAGCAAAATCATGCAAAAGAGGTTTCTGGTAAAGAATGCAGACAGAAGAAGAGAAAACCAGACACAGTATCCTCCTGAGAAGACATCCTGTTTCTATTTTTTCCCCCCTTCATCGTCCACCTTTCTCTCTCTCTCTCTAAATACCTCTTAAAAGTGTTTTCTTCCACCAAGCAGTGAAGAACGGATCAAGTCCACGTTGCTGCTATTTTTACCACTGCTTACCCAGGTACCATGTGCGCTAAGCCAGGATGTATGGGCGGGGCAAAAAGATAGGCAAGACCATGGATTGGTCAAACAATCATACAGACATCGTGATAAATACAGTGTCTCTGGTTGAATCTGGTTCTCTCCAAAGACATGTCTCATGGTTTCTTGGGGAAAAAAACGTATTGTTAATTAAATCCAACAAAATGCTTCCTGTTCACTTTCTTTGTGCCTTACATAGTAAATAACATTTACAGCATTTGGGCGACGACCTTATCCAGAGCGACTTATATTTTTATCTCATTACACACCTGAGCAGTTGAGGGTTAAGGGCCTTGCTCAAGGGCCCAACAGTGGCAATTTAGTGGTTGTCAGGTTTGAACCTGGGACCTTCCGAACCGTAGTCCAATGCCATAACCACTGAGCTACACCTGTCCACATTTACAGCATTTGGGAGACGACCTTATCCAAAGTGACTTACATTTATCCCATTACACATATGAGCAGTTGAGGGTTAAGGGCCTTACTCAAGGCAACCTGGTGGTGCTGGAGACTTTCCGATCAGTAGTCCAACACCTTAATCACTGAACCCACATACATGCGCCCCTGCCCCACATACAGCTCCCCTCCGTATCCCTCATGCGTTAAGATTATGTCAAAGAAGCAAAATTTTTTTAAGTTCTGTTTTTTTTCCCTCCTAAAGTTTGCACCAATCATTAAAGGTGTGTTTGGGGGTACGGACAGCCATGTTGCAACGTTCTCATTAAAGGTGCCATCTTACCTGGCTTAAAAACCTACTGCACGCAAACGTCGGTTTCTCAACCAACTGTTTCTTGAGCAACTGCTCATTTTCACTAGGTTCTTTCCAGTTTTGCTTAAATCGGTTCCTCAAGCTTCCCCACTTCCTTCCACTGAACGTGGTCACTGCTGTCCAATATTGTTTCACAGGAAGATGGCGAGGCCAGTTATACTGTGTGTGCACGTGAATTGAGAAAAACTCACATGACTTCTGATCTGCACTCTCTCTTCTTGATGTTGATCACATACAGTACCTTCCAAAAGTCTTGAGCACTCTGTGTTTTTTTAGTACAAACTTTGTTATAGTTTAAAAATATATATATTTTGTGATTTTATTATTGAATCAGGACAAAACATTTTTTTTTTTTTAAATGTTAGTATTCTTCAGAAAATTAAAAGAAAGCAGCATACAGTACTACAAGTGACTACTTTTTAGACAAACTTTTTAGAGATTTGCATGCCAAAAACAAACAGGTGCAACAGTCAAAGTCTGTTCTGTGGGTGGTTCTGCAGGATGCCCAGTAAAACCTTGTAGCTAATTTCTTTAGAAAATCGCTCAAATTGTACCCGAGACTACAGGGTCCTCTAAGCGTTGTCACTGACTTTGTTCGTTTGAACATGTGTGAACATGTGATCATATCTTCGAAAGTTCGTAACTCGAATGTTTTTATGTAGGGGACATAATGTACTGTACTGTATACTCATGAGACAAACATAGCAACATAACTTCTCGTCTCAAGCTAGAGAATTTTGTGTGGTATTTGTCCGCCTGGTAACCTCCTGAGAAACTCCTCCTACTGTCGCAGGTAAAGTTCTGTGATGGGAAAGCCACACACACACACTCTCTCACTGACGCACACACACCCACACATGGGCAGGACACGGATAACCATGGCGAGCTGCTCGATTCGGTGGAGAAGCGCTATTAGGTTACATTCCACATCAGAGCGCGCTGTCCAAGAGGCCCCCCAACAAGCGCTTTAACAGTAAGGAAAAAAATATGCTGGTCCAGGATGAAACAATTCCACGTGTCCTAAACAGAACACCGAGCTTCCTGGTAATGTTCAACATCCTCTCGTTTGCACGCGTGGCACGTTTGTGTATTTTTGGGGAAGCTCGCCGAGGTAACGTGATGACCTTTGACATTTAGATATGCCATTTTTCTCACTAAAGGAGATATGGGTCTGACTGCAGGCTAGGACAGACTGGCATAGCTTTGAGTCTATGATCTTTCAACTATAGACAACTCACACGAGTTTAAATGCTAATCAGAGGTGACTGTTGTATTATCCTGTGTACCGTATGTAAGAATTTCTGATGTTTATTGGTCAGAAGATATCGATACATTTTTTTTTTCATTATAAGGATCTCTAGATGGAGTCCTGTTGAACCTGTTGGCCAGAAACTTCAATCTAGAGTCGAACCGCAGTCTACAACAGCCTTACACATGCAAACACTCTCATCAGATAAAAGAGAGCCATAAAAACGAAACAATCTACCAGCTTTCACGCCACAAGTGCTTTCAGCCATAAGGAGAGGAATGCGCTCTTTGAACCGATTTTATTTCAACCGAGGCGAGAAACGAGGCGTGTCCGTGCGACAGATGCTCGGCCCCTGGCCTGGGCTCGTCACTAACTGGGCACAGACTTGGCATCTCTGCCCTGGCACAATGTTGGGAATTCGATGCTGCCATTGATGGCGTGGGGCGCAGCAGACAGACAGGGGCCTTAGCAAACAGCTTGTCACCATAACCGACAGCGGCAGGGGAACAATAAAGGCAATTATTTACCTGAACAAGGTCCAAGTCTTCATCAAACACAAGAAACACGCCTTTACCAGACGCACACTTCGTCTGAATCGTTCCAAGTCTTTGAGTGAAGGAAGTTGCAGTGTGCTGCATTGCGGTGTTGCGCGACCGAACCCATGCCAGAGGAACTTCACAAGGTTCATCTACTAGATGGTCGGATGCACATCAGGAAAGGAAAAGAAAAAGCGGCAAACCCCAGACTGTGATGGATGGATTTTTATTATAGTCACAATACTGATGTAATACAGAAAGAACAGCCAGGGTTCAAACAATAACAAATTGTGAATCGTAGCCTCGCACGGACCATTAGAAAGGAATTTCTAGCTCCCGAGAAGGCCAGACTTGGCTAATGGGTGGATGACGAGAGGCCCGTTTGGGGGTGACTAGGTGGGGCACTCGATCGGGCTCCGCTGCTCTACCTGGGTGAAAACGTTCAAAACTCACGTGACACCTCTGAGTGTTTAAAAGAAAGAAAAAAAACAAGAACCTGCACGAAAACCTCTACGGAATCCAGCTGAGAAAACATGAACGTGGGCGATGATCTGGTAGGACGCTTGGAGAAAGAATATATTTGCAGCTGCAGGGTAAACCGACGTCTTGCTATAGGCCATGTTTCTTGTTTCCATGGCGATAGATGGCAAAACACCAGGCCTGAGGCCTCTCTGCTTCTGTATTTACTCTGTATCACTGAGTCTCATGCTCTGAAGCCGCAACGCCGAACCAGGTTGAGAAACTGAGAAGCGTCTGCCACCGCCGCCGCTATTTAGGTAGAACTGCCTGCTCTTTTTCTGTTGTTGTTGTTGTTATTATGAGTGTGTATGTGCGTCAGGGGGCAATGCGTGGGTGTTCTGCAGCATTGTATTGTGCTGAGAATCTGGCTGACGGTTAAAAGAAGAAGCAAATGAAGGGGAAGAAGACGGGATGGCCAGAGAGCTCCAGAACTGCAGGGAGCATCCCCAGATCCCAGCTGCCCCGAGCTGGCTGCGGATCGCGGGCGAGTGCCAGGCTTCTTGCCGGCCTTGCTGGTCCAGTTCCAGCCAGAAAAGGAGGAGGAAAGTGCAAGGGAAAAAAAAGGCCAAAAATAATGTCTGCACATATAAAAAGAAAGGCTCACGGGACAGAAAATGCTGAGTCATATGAAAAAGCAAACATACTGTACGAGCGGGGAAATTTTTATAGGCTACCCCGATTTCATTTTTAAAAAAAGAACAAAGAGTGGTTTAGAATGAAATTGATTGTGTAATATGTTCCGTCTTTTCTTTTTTTCCTTAGAAGAGCTTGGACCGGTTAGAAACTCCTGCAAGTGCGTCACTAAAATTGTTTCCCCCCACAGAGCAGCCCAAGGTCTTAGGCTCCTGTCCATATGTGCCACCAGCCAAACGTTGCGAAAGCTGGAACGTTTCCACGCATTATTTGTCTAACAATTGGGGAATGGAGCTCAGTTTGTGGATAATTATAAGCTTTTGTTATGGAGCTAATGGCAAAGATAAACCAGTGCTCCGAAGCGGTGACTAGTGTGCTTGTTTTGGCATCAGCGCCGCACCTGGCGTAGGACCCGCCCGATATGGATGGCACACGCTGGAAAAACCAAAACCGTAGGATTCCTGGTGGACCTGCGGTTAAAGGTTCGTTTCAGAAAAAACTTTTGCTGTTTATCCCGTATTGTATCTGTTTCATCACCCTTTCTTTAAAAAAAAAAAAAAAGAAGCACCTCTGATGATGCACGCTTCTTGGATGCCGCTGTAAACATGCATCCTTTCTTCTCCCTGCGTCAGAAATATCCTGTGGTTAAGAATAGCTCCCGAGCTTTCAGAACTCCAGCCCTGACCATCGACACAGGAACGGGTTGGGTGCTAATCACGATACTTTGGCAGGACAAAGTGCTTTTCCAGGACTCTGGTGAGAATGCCCTTCCTCTGGAACCAGGTAATCATGACAACAGGCCCACCTAGTGACCTCTTCTTTGTCCGCTTGGAGAGAAAAACTATTTCGGGGATCCCGCCGGAGTGAGACAATCGACCTCGTGTTATCCTGTCAGCTCGAACACGTGCTGGACACATCAGCGTTTCCTGCTGGCTTGTCAACAATGGAATGAGCTTTACAGTCTATGTGTAGTTACTTATACGTTATAAGTTTTGACTCGGCGGAGATGATTAAGTACTAAAAAACAAACCCAAACTAGGCGAGCAACTCGTCTTCTGTTTCCCAGCAGGAAAGCACGCTCAACAAGCAGAGAAAGAAAATAAACCTCGTCCCGTACTGCCGTCTGCAAAACAAACGTTTGGATTCGGTGTGTAGCTGTGTTTAAACCTCACAACGGTCCGACGCACCTCGACACCTCGGCGATCGTCGCGGAATCCCGCAGCCTGCTGCACCACACACACACACACACACACACACACACACACACACACACACACACACCATACTAGCTGCCGGTGGATTCATTAGCATAATTGAAAAATAACCTACAGTAGGTGAAAAAGTGAATTTTCAGATATGATCATATAACACCATTTTCATAATATCTCCTGATCCATGCTTAGTTTTAAAATATGCTACACATTTATATTTTTATCAGATAAAAAGAAACACATTTGTTTAATACAGTTTCACGCACTTTGATGTCCGTAGTGTCAGTTACTTTTTTGAATTCAAATCTTTCAACGGTCTTAACTGTCATTCAGATGAAACTTTAGATTTCACATGAAAAGACATAAAGCTGAAAAAGTGCATTATTCTTATTCTAAAATGCAAAAAAGTTAAGATGTTGCAACAAGAATTTGGCCTGGTTACGGACACTACAGATTGCTTTGCTTTTTAAGCTTTTACCAAAAACCAATTTAAGCAACCATTTTTACGGGTCATGTGCTTCCAGAAGTTTAAACCAATTTTAGTATCAATACACATAAAGAAATATGAATAATTTGTCTTTTAAATAATTATTGTTTGAAGTGAGACAGTATAAACGCTGAAAAATGGGGCACATACTGTATAAGATCATCTCTCCAAACCGGTCGAAGTTAGCAACTTGATCGGTCACTTCCATGTTGCAAAAACATCAGAAGTGCCTCCGATACACACATTTTCTGTATTATATGTAGAACATCATTTAAAATATAAAATCAGCACCAATGCTGTGTTATGGCCGTATCTTTGTAGGCTGCACTCAAGTGCTGCAAAAAGCTCCTGACGAGACGGATCGAGAGGAAATAAATACGCCAATCAGACTTGAATAATATTTACACGTGCTCTGCTCAGAGCCGAAACATCCCGACTCATCAAGGTCGCAAATAAAAAAACACACAACTTTAAAAACCTTAAAAAAAAAAAAGGAATTAAGTCCAGCGACAAGTTCTCAGATTACTGCTCTTATTTATTTTTAATTTTGCTTAATAATACGAATAATCACGAATAATAATGTTACCATGACACTAACCGACAACATACAGTGCATTGCAAAAGTATTCACACCCCTGGAACTTTTCCACATGTTGTCACGTTACAACCACAAACGTAAATGTATTTCATTGGGATTTTATGTCAATACACTGTAGAACCACCTTTCGATGTAATTACTGTTTTGCACGTCTAGAGAGTGAAAGTTTTGCCAAACTAGCTCAAGCTCGTTCAGACTGGTTGGATGGAGAGCGTCTGAGAAAGACTCTCGATCGGTGCACCACATCTCCATTTGTCTATCTCAGAAAATCCTAATAAAATACATTTATGTTTATAGTTGTACTATTGAGTGACATAATGTGGAAAAGTTCAAGGGGTATAAATACTTTTGTATCCTGCTTTACCGCCTTTTTTTTTTCCAAAGTCATTTCCTGTGCCGCCGTCCTGCGTCCAGACTGACGCGACAACCCAGGACCATTCGGTCCTTCCTCTATATACCTGTATTCCATCTGTGGCACACTGCAGCCCTTTAGAGGACCATCAGGATGCAGGGATGTTGGAAACGCTGATGTGGTTCACACTTGATTACAGGCGGTTAACGTTTATCAGGGGAACTGGGTGATTTTTTCGATATTTTCTCGTTCGCTTTGGGACGACATCAGTCCCATTATTCGTCATGGAGGACGGAATCAGGATTACGAGGACCAGAAATGAGGAGGGATTTATTGTGGAAAATAAAAAAAAATTTTTAAAAAAGAGCTATGGAGTGGCGTGCAAAAGCATTCGAACTTTTCCACATTTTCTAAAGCTGAAATGGACTTAATGCACAAAATAGACAAAAAAAGGGGAAAAAAAAGTAAAACGTAAGTATAAGTTTGTTGAGAGATAAGTATAAGTATATGTTTCAGAGCTGTTTCTCATCGGACCTGAACAGGTTACCCGAGCGACCGTTCATAGACTGAAGACATAAAGACGTCCAGTTGCCTCAGACGAATCAGAAGACGTGGACGTCTGAGAATTAATCAAGCTGTGAATCGTAGGTAGACTGTTAATTTGATCCGATTTTTATTTCTTAATTTTTTTTTTATAGAATTCGATTCCTTAGCCCAAATGTATGTAATATTATGTATAAGTCTGATTTGTCACAAGTACCTATATTTCTTATATTTCTTCTTTAAAGAATTAAAAACTACTTAAAGTATCTAATAAGTATCAAATACCGTGTAACTTCTGTTGTTTATTGTTCACATCCTGTACAAAGCGATACTCTTTTTTTTCTTTGCCCATAAACTCCTAATGATAAGACGAAGTCTCAATAATCTTGATAATGCTCAGCGATTCTGAATAAAAAAATAATTAAAATTAATTAATCGAATCGACCAACAAAAAGGCTGTTTAAATTCAATAATCCTCTAATGATATTTCTTTATTAAACCACTTATTAAACTAAAATGATGTTTATTCTTTATCGTAGATTATTTTGTGCCTTTGCTGTACGAGGTGGTATCAATATATTGAGTTATTAGTTCCTTTTACAAGCTCTGTTTATTCGCCTTAAAACCTGGCAGTAGAATTCACTATCGACAGTTTCGGGAGGTCGAGCTCATTGACGGTAAGAAAAAGAAAAGATTATTTCATTATTTCCTGGGGCTTTAGTCTACGATTAGCACACCTCACCTCTTCTCTGACCATTCCTGGGTTTGAGACTCAAACTTAAAAACCATATTAGGTGAAGCTCATGGGGCCGTCACGTGATGAACGAACGACTCGGAAAACCGGGGAACGGTTGCGCGGCTCCTGATGATGTCTTTTGGCACACTGACTTATGCATATGAGCTCTTATTGTAATAACAACACGTATTAGAACGAAGCATTTATATATGAATCTGTCTACAGTCTGAGGTTTGCTTTAAAAAAAAAAAAAAAAACTATTTCTGATTGTTTCAACCTTAAGTGTTTTAACGCTTGGCACGGTGTTCACTCCCTCCACCGAATGCTCTGGAGCGATTCTTTCATTTCAAACACTGAAACCACGCCTGCAATGCAGCATGGGAGTCTCTTTCCAGCGCTCGTGGTTCCCACAGAGCAACATCAGGTCCCAGTTTTAGCGCTGATCACAGAGGCTGGGCGAATATTTCTCCTCTATACGTTGAGCCCTCCCATGACAGATCCAACGCCAAGCCGCTTTTCCGCCTCCCGATTCGCAGCAAATGCCAGCGATGGTGGTGATAAATATCCACGGCAAAGCTCATTTCCTCAGCAGCCAAAGTGCGCCAGGCCCCACGAGCCCCATCAGAGGCAGCCGGTCCAGTGCGGGCGCACATGCAGGGGTATGTGTGTGTGTGTGTGTGTGTGAGGGGGTCTCGAACGGGAAACGTCAAGCTAAACACGGTCTCCGTTCACAGCCATTATGAAGCACAGAGTTCGTGTAGTCTAACGTCACTGAAATGAGGTTTCCCCGAATACAAAGGGTGAATTATATACATAGTGAACTTATATCCCCTTTTCCACCTTATAGCATTATCTATTCTGTAGGTACTGCATATACTACTATTTGTGTGCCTTAAATTGGGGAAATGACAACATTTATAACTTCCTGCTATTGAATTCTGGACAGAGGGAAGCTCTTGCAGTAGTTACGGCTGCAAGGCAAATCAAGGTAGTATTAAATATAGTTGCATGTTCATTATGGTGAATATTTACTAAGGAAATGTTTCTTTAAAACTGACTTGTTCAAAACAAAATAATTTATTATTTTATTTACAGCTGCTGAAAACAGAAGCAATAAAAAGACCCGCACCAGCAGATGTTTCATAACATGAACTACATAACTGATTATATACTGTAAGTCAAAAGTTTGGACACACCTTCCATGGTGGTTCCTGATCTTTCTTTTTTTTTTTCTACACTGTAAACCAAAATAGGCAGTAATCTAAAAAAAAAAATAAAAAATGTATATCTGCTACTTCTGCTCTGTAAAGCTTCATAACGGCTCTAATCTGAGGTGCTGGTTGTTAATTGGTGATTTCTAAGGCTGGTGACTCTAAATGAACGTGTCCACTGCAGTAGAGGTCAACTTCGGTCTTGCTTTCCTGGGAGGGTCTTCATGAGAGACAGTTTCATCATGGAGCTTGATGGGTTTTTTTTGCAAATGCACTCGACACAATACTGTTCTTGTAAGAACCAGTTCCAGAAAAGCTGACCTTAATAGAAATATATATGTATATACAGTATATACTGTGCACTTCAGTATGCATCGTTACACGTTAAATATTATCCGCTCTGCACCTCGTGTGATTCGTCACACCACCATTTCATTATAACAAAACGTTCTGTCCAGTTTTAGTTCCACATTACATCACTCACTTTCGGTTTTACAACCGAATCATTTTCATGGCTGGTTGTTCATGTATAATAACATGCTTATTACACTTATTCTGCAAACACATTATAACAATAATAAGCATAACAACACTCTTATGTTTTTTCAATATTTTTTCTTTATAAAAAATAAATAAATAAATAGGAAAGAAGTGAGGTTATGAACTTAGATAAGTTTCTCATCCTGAAAGTTAATTATAGCGCCGACCCGAACAGGCCGCTGAATGAGATTAGATGACTAAACGATGTCCTCAGTGTGTGGTTGAAATGGTTTCGGTGTCCACTTCGCTTCGATAGCTGAGAAGAGGAAGTGCGCCATCTTTTTGTGATTCATTCACGGCTTTAAAAATACCCCCCGGTGTAAGGGCCTGTGAAGAACGCAGGCTGTAGTACAGATGTCTCCCTGATCCCTCCAGGGTATTGGGGGTAAACACCGTGTTTAAGACTCACTTCCAAACCGCACTTCTGACTCATCAGAGGGAAAGCGACACACACACACACACACACGCTTTTCAATCAATGAGACGTAGAACAGAGAATCTGGGACCTACAGACAGGGTACGAATTACACAAGGACCGGAGACGCGTCACGAAAGGAGACAGATGCAGGACAACTAACATCCGGTCAGTGTTCAGGCTGAGCAGAAAGAGCCGACCTCGACTTTGGATCAAGATCACAAGAGAAGACATTTACAGACAACTTCAAGCACAGTACGGTGATGAAACTCTTAGCCACGGTAAAACATTTGAATGGTACAAGGCTGGACGTCTGTTTTTGACGATCCCGTGAACATTTGGCTCCTGATCCTTGAAAATCGCCGGATGACGCGTCGTCAACTTGCAGAAGAGACGCATAAGTCCGTGTGAACTGTACACACAATCGTTCTCCAACACCACTCGCACGTTACAGGAACTGGGCTGGGAGTTATTGCCGCGTCCCCTGGACAGTCCTGACATCGCTCCAAGTCATTTCCACATGTTTGGGCCTTTAACGGAGTTCCTGGGAGGCCGGTATTTCAGACGTGAAACAGACATGTTCAGGTGTACTGAGAAAACGTTCAACGCTGATGGTGTCCAAGCACTAGTGAAACACTGTGTAGCAGGGGATTATATAGAGAAATAAAGGTATTACTGATCAGGAACAGACGCATCCTGATGTTGCCCCTACATGGGGTGAATGTGTGCAGAAAAATACAGTATATTTAATACTTATTTCGTTCCTCTCACTTGGCTAATATTCTCCTACTGAACAGTTTATCAAAGGTTTGCCCATCATTAATTTCATTCATTCCATTATATTAATTAAATAAAGTGGGTTAAAAACATAACTTTTATTAATTAATTAATTAATTAATTAATCAAAAGTCCTGGTTTGACTTGAACACCTTGTAAGCAAAAGACTTTTAAGTGACTAACATGGTAACATTAACTCTGCTTCATTGCCCCAAGCTATTGTTAACTGTTTTCCTGTAACACCTCCGGGTGTTTAATTTTTTTTTATATATATGACAGACAACATCTGCATTTACATTCACATTTATATATTTATGACATCTGGCACACGCCTTTATGCAGAGCGACTCACACTTCGATAGAGCTACCCCTGCTCCGATCTACAGAGGCAAAATATCAGCCAATAAGTTTGAAAATCCAAATACCACATCAGGAAACATGATGCTCGTGCATTCATTAGTGCGGTATGTTATTATACCAAAAAAAAAAAAAGGCCTATTTCTCAGATGACAGAGAAGTTGCGTACGCCTGAACAACCACATGCCGTTTTTCCTTGAATTTTGTAGCGTCTGTACTTGCGAGTCAAATACCGACTTGAAACCACAGCAGACACCATGTCCTTTTTCCGTCACATCTCTGATGACGGCTCATCAAACCACAATGTCACACCACATAAAGGAAAAACGCGCGCGCGTCCACCACATGGCTGCAGGTCCTCCTAGAGACCAAGTGCAGAGCGGACTAGTGTTTCTAATCAGGTGAGCTGAGTCAAGCGTTTACCCACAAGTGCATGAAGAACAGACACTCGTGACTCACTGCTATCAAGTCTGACGTTCAGAAAGCTCCTAATAAGTTGAGAAGATTAAAAGAGGGCTTATGTTCCCAAGTTCACACTGATGCTTTAAACAGGCAAATTTTATTAACCTGTTAAATTATTTCATTCTTCGAGGACTGATCCAAGTGAACTGTATCTTAAAATACTGCGAATAAAACTAATATGGTGCGGCACGGTGGTGTAGTGGTGAGCATGTCGCCTTGCACCTCCAGGGTCCGGGTTCGATTCCCACTTCAGGGTCTGTGTGCATGGAGTTTGCATTTTCTCCCCGTGCTTGGCGGGTTTCCTTCGGGTCCTCTGGATTCCTACCACAGTGATTGGTGTACCACGCCTCAAGAGAGAAGGAATCCAACTTTACATTTAATTCATTCCATTATATAAATTAAATGAAGTGGGTCAAAAACATAACTTTTATTAATGATTCAAATTTGTAACGATTAGCAAATCACTGCGGTATAAGAGGAACAAAACGTCTCACACTATGGTCCTGTGCACGCTCCATCACGCTGTACCTCTTAGATAATATGAGTGTTTGTTGCCACATCCGTTGCCTAGCAACGCCAAAGGTGTTTCACTAGAACTGAAAGCCAATAAGCCATATTTTGATGCGTTTCTATAGAAGCAGAAAACGGTGCAGTACCCAGAATACCGTTAGCGATAAACGTCCGATTGGATTGGAACAAAAAAAAAAAAAAAAAAGATGTTTCTTTGGTTAATTAAAGTGCAAACGAGTTTGGTTTTTTTCTGCAAACGAAATCATAATCTGAAACTGCTAAGAGCAGCATTTGAATATTCGCTGTTCTGAAGCTGAAAGGAGGAGAAAGAAAAGTTGGCATGAGGTTCGGGCTCCCTGCGACACTCATCTGTGCCCGGAGACGTTCCCCTCGGCAAGCCTGGGGTTCAGTGGCACCAGTCTCGGTCGGACCAGTGTGGGTTCTCTCAGTCGCCCGATACCGTGCCTAATCCGAGCCTGAAAACACGGGGCAGAAAAGACGCCCTCCTTCTGCTCACCAACTATTTCACAGTCATTCGCTTCCCTTCTGCTGCCGCTCCATCGATCTCCATGACCGATTCTGCCCACCATGAACAAAGCTAATCCTCTCTCTCTCTCTCTCTCTCTCTCTCGCTTTCTCTCACCACCTCTGCCTCATCCATCCCTTGCCTTGTGCATCAGCGTGAATATTCATAGCATAGCTCCTGTCTGACAAACATGCAAAATAAATGTCAGGATGACTTGGTGCTCGGCCCCCGTGTTTGATGATCAGGAACAACAATCAGACCCAGAAAGTGGTGAGAAACCAGACACCTTTAAAAATCATCGGGGTGGAAAAGGAGAACGAGAACCTCTCGTGTTAATTAAGCAAAACAAAAATTACCCTACTGGTAATGTGTAGAGGAGGTATACTCATCAGAGACTGATCAGAGACTCATTAGAAAAAAAAAGCTTCAGTTTGTTAGGAAGCATAAAGATCAGACTTTGGAGTGACGGAAAAAGGTCATGTGACTCATCTGATGAGCCAGAGTGATGGGCCTGATCTCACGTCACGCATCTCCTAGTGTTGTAATGTTACCTCTCTGTTTCATTTGCTTTTGGAAAATATTACCATGTGGTGCATCTTAGCTCCCAAATTACTCTCCTGGAGCAAGTCGATCCCACGCAGGTATTAATATTGTTTAGACATTTTCATTACATTAATGGCATTTCGCAGACGCCCGTATCCAGAGACGTACCTTTTTATTTCATGCCACATCAGCGCAGTTGAAGGTTAAGAACAGTGTCGACTTGGTGGTGGGGTTTGAACCTGGGACCTTGCGATCAGCAGTCCAGTGTTTTAACCACTGAGTTACCCCTGACCTTGTAAGGTTGTTTTTGCAACACTGTGTTAAAAGCCATCGGTTCAACGTGGTCTCGTCGTCACGTAGTCAACGTTGTTCTGACGTCATTTCATCAAAGTCATTCTAATTTTCAAAAACAATCGAATCTCAACGTCCTCAACGTTGCCAAAAAAAAAAAAAAAACGTCACTGCAACGTTCTGACAACCAAAAATGTCCTTATTTACATACTATACATTACTGGAAATTTTGGAAATTCCTAGAAAGTAGAGATTTTGGCCTTGTTCTACATACATTGATTCATGAATTATTATTATTCTTTTAAGCATCATGATTGATTTGTTGTGATTCTACCTACGACAAACCACTAACCTGTTTGCTAAACCTCAAAACATGCATCACTTTAGGTATTATTATTATTATTATTACTTAAATAAAGCACTTAACCACAATGGAATCTTTCTTTTTTCTTCTAGACTTAAAACGTCTAGTAAGGCCTGCACAGTCATTGCAGCGACTACGCGGTGAGCGGCAAGGGTACGAACGGTTGTTATCGAGTTACTGTACCAGTCCTGACACAGAGTGAGTTCTATTACAGTGAGTTTAGTGTCTGTCTCACTGCCTCAGGTTCTATTAGAAATAAACGTACACCATGCTAGACAGTGAGATCCAGACATCTGTCTGCGAGTTTGTGCTTCCAAATCATAGCCTCCGTGGAGTCTAGACTTGAGCTCATTTTTTGGTTCGAATGATTTTAGTGTGATTTTTTTTGTTATTTGTTTTTGCATTGTGTGGGCATGAAGCTGAGGAGATCCAGCGTCACTGTCAGCCATATGAGACTGTACAGGATATGATAGCACACTACACTGGCTGCTTTCTTTGCAAGCTGGTATCTTGGTATCAATCGACTCGGTATCTGACCTGCCCTTTAACCAGACTTATATGAAAGTGACTTTTGTTCCTATATTGGTGTCCTTTATTTTGTTTTATTTTAAATGCTACTTTCCGGTTTTCATAGTAACATAGTGCATTTCATAGTCATAGTGCATTTTTTCATTTCATAGTTTCTTTACTTATAATCTTCAAAGAACACCTATATGCAAAATGTTTTTTTTTTTTTTTCTCATTTCATTTCATTCATCTTCTGTACAACTTAACCTATACAGGGTCACATACCCTATGCAAGTCAGCCTATCCCAGGAAACTATGGACACCCCTGGACAGGGTGACAATCCCATCACAGGTAACACACCACACACTCATTCACACACTCCAATTTGGGAACGCCAATTAGCCTAACCTGCATGTCTTTGGACTGTGGGAGGAAACCAGAATACTCGGAGGAAACCCACCAAACACGGGGAGGATAACATGCAAACTACATGCACATAGACACCGAGGTGAGAATCGAACCCAGTCCCTTGAGGTGCGAGGCCTCAGTGTTAACCACGGAGACACTGTGCTGCCATTATGCTAAATAATTTTTTTTAAAACGTTCATTTTCTCCGGTCTGCATGAACACACAACAAAAAAAACAGTCCTTGTGTGAATTTTTTTTTTCTTCTTTTTTTAGTCACCAGGGCTTGAACAAAGCAAATCAGATTTGTCCCCCTACTGTGACCTCATACACAAAAACACCCTCCCACATGGTTAATGCTCAGATCAACTCTGTCGCCATTTTTAAGTACTACAATATACAGTATAAGGCTAAGTCGGCGAGTAACGACAACATGCTAACAGCTTAACTAGTGATCTTTAGCTGTATATTTTTTTCCTTTTTTTCGTTCGTCAGACATGTAGGAGAAAAAAAAGAAGAAGAAGGGGAAAAAAAAAAGCTTAATAACGTCCCAAGCGTGGATGTTTCTGATCCCTGCGTTCTGATTGGCTAATGAAAACTCACTTCCACAAAGGGTCTGTTCAAGCAGCCAGATTGTAAGAACATTAACATACACATATTTTGAACATCTTTAATATTTATTCAAAAAGGAGTACGTGGTCTTGATGAGTGGGTGATAATGGGTGTTTTTTACGTTAAACGTGACCGTAAACAGATGAAACACACTTGACATGTTCTTTAATACGAGTAGGAACCTTCTTGGCAGTAAGAATAATGCTGGTTCACGTCAGAACGCCTTTCACCAGGCTATCGCTGATTAGCCTCCTGTAACCGCGCACCCGTGCGAGTTCTATTTATTACTCATTATATAAATAGCACATTGTGTACATTTGATTTTTCCATCCGAAGCCGTCCTTTAAATCTGCTTCCATTTATCAGACCCGAGGCGGTCCGCGAGTCGAGCGAAGCCTGAGCGAAGTAAATCCACCACCCGGTTTGATATTTTTGGACAAATGATGGACCCCCCCCACCCCCCAACCCCCTTTTTTTCTTCTTTCTTCTTCTTTTTTTCCCCCCCCTTTTTTGCTCGACTTTAAAACCCAAATAACGTGTGTGATGGATGACCGAGCGGCAGCGACACCTCCCCCAATCAATCAGACCGCGCTGGGGTTTGTGTGGAGCGAGAGCGGACCCCCACAATGCGGCCTCACACAGACACGGAGACCATACATCACGCACGTAGCTCATCCATGATTATCCTGCACACACAGAGATATACACATGCTCGCGGATCACTGTTACACACGAGCGCGCGCGCACGGATGCATGCACATGTGGACGTGCGTGCACAGGCGACATACAGCTACCTCCAGACAGGTTCTGGAAAAAGAAAAACTCCCCTTTTTCAAAGCCCCTTTCGAAAAGCCCATCTAAAACAAAATTACGTCCAATTGCTATAACTCAGACAGGAAGGGGAGTGGGGAAAGAAAAGAAAGAGAGGGGGAGAGATAGAGGGCAAGTGAAAACAAGGCACCAAATGGTCTTGGTTAGCAGCAGCAGAACAGAGAGATCCTCAGAGTCCCTCGGCTGTGGGGGGACTTTCTCTCCCTCTCTTTCTGTGCATGCGTGTGTTTGTGTATGTGTGTGTGTTTGTGTGTGTGTGTGTGTCTTCCCACACACACACACACCAGCACAAGCAGGCGAATTCCAAAAGAGTGTCGTCATCAAGAGGTGAAGACAGAGAAGCAGCGCAGCAACGAGGCTCACATGCGATAGACGCACACCACCAACATGCGCCGATAGACACGTGCACTTGTTCTCACACACGTCGACCAGTGAGGTGGTTTTCATTGCTACTGCTGAGGTCAGAGTACTTGGGCCCGGCTCTCGTCGCTCTGTTTCGACAAGACCACAAACCAGGCAGCATGTGGCTCAGAAAAAAAATGTAAAAAAAATAAATAAAACAAATCCACATGATACGATCGGCGCGAGACCCGGACCCGGGCCGCGAAACGAACAACACTTTCCAGCGGCCGTTCCCATAGCTCGGATATTACAGACCGCGGAGAACAGAGGAGGCCTTTGAGAGATGAAAATAGACGGTCTCAAGGTGAACTTTCCCTCCGCAGAATGTGGTGCGAATACGGCGATATTAAACGGTGTGCTTTGGGACGGGTTCTCAGGCTGGCATGTGTGTGATAGTGCGTGGCGTCTTCATAAGGAATCCTCCCCAGAAGTTGGCCAGGGGTCACTCGCTCACTCGGGAAGCGGCGGTCAAGGACTTCTCTGACCCTGATGGAGGCACTCAGCTGGAGCAGCCAGGAACTCGTTAAAAAAAGAAAGAAAGAAAGAAAGGCAAGGAAAGAAAGAGCAGTAATCATTAACCTCTGCTTTTCACGTTAAAATTATCTGCTGTGTCAGGATGAGGACGAGGAATGGATTTGAAAAGATCATAAATATAAATAGAGCTGATGGAAAAAACAAACAAACAAACAAACAAACAAACAAACAAATTTTTGTCCATTACTTTCATTTTTCCTTTTCTTCCTTTAGTGACCTGGCCATAAGTACTGTATGCCATTCTCACAAGATGATTTAAGTCCTACTGTGAATTAAAATCAAAAGTAGAATTGTAAGATGGCTCTAAGGGAACGCTTAATGGTTCTATGCATATATGCATAAATACTGTACACTTGAAAAAAGTTAACATTTCATAAGGGTCAAATTATTGACCTGCATCATCGAAACATTAATCCAACACAACACAAATGAAATCCTGGAAGGATCGTGCTGAACCGTCAGCATCACAGAAGAAATGTGATTAGTAAGTGAAAGTAAGAGCACTTCCACACACACACACACACACACACACACACACACACACAGGACTGGGACTAAACAGCTGTGTGTCCATAAGAAAACCACTTGCTAGTGAGACTTATCAAAAAAAAGGCTTCAGTTTGCCAGAGAGGATAAAGATTGGACTTTGGAGCGATGGAAAAAGGACATGTGACCTGATGAGTCCAGACTGACCCTATTCCAGAGTGATGGGCGTGTCAGGGTAAGAAGGGAAGCGCATGAAGCGATCATGTATAGTGTCCACTGTACGAGCCTCTGGAGACAGTGTTATGATCTGGAGTTGCTTCAGTTGCTCAGGTCGAGACTCAGCAACGTTATGTGGCAATAAAAGTAAGTCAGCTTACGACCTGAATGAGCAGGTTATCATGTCAATGGAGGTTTTCCTCCCAGATTGCGAAAGAGCGGTTCTAGCATCATGGGAAATCGTCTCCACGAATGGACCGAACACCACGTTGTGTGCTTTAATCAAAAGCTAAAGGTGATCAAACAAATCTTCATTCAGTAATTTTTCACTCTTTACTCTTATTCCATGTTAACCTACTTAATATTTAAAAAAATGGTATTTATACAGTAAATGTCGCCTCATACAACAGAAAAGCACAAAACATCCACACAAAAAATAAAATGGAAATGATATTGTCGACTACGCGAAGAAAGAACGCCTCCTAAACGCAGTCTGAGCTCAAGGGACAACATGAGCCAAAATGTGCAGTTCCTCGAATGACCACTAGGACCAAAAGTGTGTCAATCCCCATAGAGCCCCGACATATTAAAATGTTAAACCTTCCACCAAACAAACAGGTCTCCATAGCTAGATTTCCTATTCATGACCACCGTAAAGGGATGAATTTTTTATTTAACTCATCAGTTAATATCATATTAAGCCATAAATCAATGCATAATTAGGGGTGTGGCCGTTTTGAGTGACAGTTGCAATATACAGTAGGTGTCATATACCACTAACTGGGTGAATCACTTTAGCCAACTGAAATCATTGTAGTTTACAATGTACTTTATCACGAGGAAATGTCGGAGTTGACAAGGGACGACATGTAGGTTATGGATGATGGATGAAAATAACGTTATCATATAACTTACCATTAGCCACCTTAGCATTTTAGCTTAGCTAAAGCTAATCTAGCTAGGTTGTGGTAATTGAGGTAAGAAGGCGTGTCCAAACCAAGAGCCAGGCTCTGTTCCCTCCTCCCATTCGCCCATTTATGGATTGATGTTTGGGTGGAGTCAGTTCCCGCCATGATGGCAACAAGAACTCACACAGCTGAGCTCCAAAACCGTTCTTCAGGAAACCTGAGTGATGTCACTGAGGGTTCGAGCAGTTCTTTTTATGCAGTCTATGTCCAGTAACGCAGCTCAACCACTGCAGCAAACACACACACACACACACACACACTTCATCTCATTACTTCTTCCAGGCTTTTATAGGGTGTCCAAAATAAATGAATAGGCTTGTTTATCATAATTTATGGATTTGTTTGAAATCTTAATTGATATAATTGATGTACTCAAGTTATTTAAAGTAGACAGTGTAAGCCTTATAGTGTAGAACTGCGGCATCTCAAGATTTTCACGGACGCCACACTGCCTGTTTTTTTTAATCAGAACTAAATATCGATTTTCAGCATTTGTGCGTTTTTATTATTATTATTATTATTATTATTATGCTCATTCCATCTATGTCGAGGTGCACCAGGGTCGACGAGGGAACGGTAGGACGAGAGGAAGAAGCAGATAAGACTGACGTGCGGTTACTATTTGGAGGGGAAACATTCCTGCGCGAGGGTTCTGCCGCGAGCTCGGCCTTCCTCTCGATGCCGTGTGGTATTTTGTCCCCAGCTGAGCTCCAGATAGTGCAGGAGAGATGCAAACTTTCCCAAGGATATCTTCCAACCGCATACCACTGCTTCTCTCTTCATCTCATCCCTCCATCTCTCTCACTCCCTCGCCGAAAGCCCTGTCTTCAGACGCTCCCTCCGCGCTAACACCCTTGGCTTTGTTTTGGACAGCTGTTTGCGTTTCCCTGCTCCTACGACTCACATGGTGTTTTTCTGGCTTATTCCAGCTTATTCCGGGCTACACCCTGGATGGAGAGCCAATCCATCGCACGGAACACAAGCACACACTTACTGTACATTTGGATTTTGGGAACGCCAATTAGACTAATCTGCATGTCTTTGTACTGTTGGAGGAAACCGGAGCACACGAAGGAAACCCACCAAGCACAGGGAGAAGATGCAAACTCCACATGTACAGACAGTGCAGGGAATTGAACCGTCGACTCTAGAAAGACGAGGCCACAGGGCTAGCCACTCTGCCACCATGCTGCGTAATTAAAAAACAGAAAATTGTATAATGATAACATGATGAGAACAATGAATCCTCCCTCCACTAGGGGGTGACAATCAAACATAGACCTTTAATATCTTTTACTGTTTAGTTTTTTTCAGCAGTTTAAAGTGGTTGAGTTCAAGAAGTGTAACATCAATCCTTGTTCCAACTGAACATCGGCATCTGAGACTCCAGCGCTGAAAGCTATTGGTGCTGCATGCTAAGAAAAATAATCGATTCGACTTCCGTAAGTCAGACTACTTCCTGCTTCAATTTGGTGATGGTTTAGAAAAAGATGTTATTGTCAGAACTAAGTAGATAAGGCACTGAATAACAGTTTGAAAGGTCCCAGGTTCAAACCCCACCACCACCAAGTTGCCCCTGTTGGGTCCTTGAGCGAAGCCCTGAACCCTCAACTGCTCAGCTTTATAATGTGAAGTCGCTCTGGATAAGTGTGTCTGCCAGATGCTGTACATGTAAATGTCATCAAATGTCTCTGTGGCATAAAATTCTTTATTATGAGGCTAATAAGGCCTCCGACCACTAGATGGCAATGATTGCGTCGTAAGACACTGTACATGTTTCAATGACATTCCAAACGAATGACAATAAAAAAAAAAAGAAACATTCTTACTGTTTTATGTATGTTTACATCAATAAACGCTTTTTATCCACAAACCAGCGTTTGTTGGGATGTGGGAGGAAACCGGCGAACCAGGAGGAAACCTTTGAATGCCGAACTCAAACCTCCAGGCTAACACAGGATGGAACCAGAGACAAAATGCTGCACCAATTTTCCGCCCCTATGATACATATTTCTACCTCTGAGCCTCCAGCTGAGGGAAGAGCTTCAAGTTCCTGATCCATTTCCCAAAAAGTGGCTTTAGGTACGAGAGCTGATGTACAAGGTGTTTGAGTGACGAACCATATGTTGGTAGGTTATGTGGGAGTACGAGAGCATCAAATCTAGAGTTCATGTCTATTTAAAGCCTGTTTAACTTGATTTGATTCAAAAGAGTAGCGAGACTCTTTATGTCTCTCTATAGTTGTAGCGTTACACTATTTCTGACACTCTCACTTTGTAAAAGTTAAAAAAAAAAAAACAGATTATGAGAAGAGTCAAAGACAGAGATGAGAGTAGGTTTGCAGTTTCCCCTGAATGATGAATTCCCCTGAGACGGCGGTGGGAAACAGGTTACACACGCAACTGTGGCTAAGACATTACTGTAAAGCTACGTCGTGAAAGCGAAAGAGAAAAAGAAAAAAACACACACACATACCACACACAGTTATCATACTGAAATTAAAGTTGTTTTTTTTAATTATGTTTTTATTTAGGACAGAGGTTTAGGGTAAAGAAAGACAGAGGTTTTTTTTTTTTAAACTCATATCAATAATGATGCCAGTAGCTACACTGGTTTGGAGAATCTGGTGTAATGGGTCGCACATGACGCTCTCTAGTGACCCTTTGGTATTTCAGCCACACTGACCTACTATAGAGTGCATCAGCAAGCCAAGGCAGCTGCTTACATAACGGCAGTCCCTCAGGAGGCCATATTGTCCACTGTGGCTGCGTTGTGCCTCGTCCAGGGAAAGGGACAGAGGGACCCTCAGATCTTTCCAATCTCTCCTCCCTGCGTCCTCCCTCTATTCCCTTTCCCCGCACAATGGGACTCTTCAGTCAAAATAGGGCCTGCCTTCACCCAGGCTTCCTGCCCCATGTCCCAGCCTTGCAATATTTCTTGCCGGCTATCAAAGAAGATTCCAGTGGGTTTTGTCCCGAGCGCGTGATGTGGCCGTACATCTGGACGACGGGGGGTTCAGCGGGATGCGGGGGTATGGCGCACAAGGCTTGGCTTGGTCCCGCTTCCTTCAAACCGACGCGTGCAGGAACCAAGGGCGCATTCAGAACCAGCCACCTGACCCTGACGCACGGCCTCGGACCAGAACAAGAACTTTGATGGAAACGCGCACAATGAAGACAACAGTAAAGTCTCGACTCATCACGGATCTGAAAAGAGAGGGAGAGCCGTGTCCTTGTGTGTAGCGCACGCCAGATCTGATGTAGTCTAGTCTGGTCGCTAGTTATTAAAAGAAAAAGAAAAAAAAAACACCAAGCAGAACAGTTTATTTATTGATTGATTGACTTGATTGATTGATCTATTTTAATGCATTTCTATTTTAATTAGAGATGGGGAAAAAAAATCAATTCATTTACGTATCATCATTCTTTTCTGTGCCGATTCATGTATCGCCATACTGACTCCTGAATCGATATTTTAAAAAACATTTTTTCCGTTTAGACTGTACATGTTTGCATTTGAGGTGGTAAACTGTTGCAGTTCCTCTATAATCCTAAAGGGGGCACAGCATCCTGTGTGGTAGGAGCGAATTATATGCTACGTTTGTTTAGAATTGTAAGAGAATCTAAAAAAATACTAATATTCAATCTGGATATTAATAAAATCGTGAGAATCACAATACAAATGGGATCGGCACCCAGTGTATTGCGATAATATCGTATCGCGCGGTGATTCTCACGCCTAATGCCGCGGCCACGTCACAGAAATTACACTGAAACTGCATGTCTGTTAGACACCACATGTGGTTATGGTGCAGCTTTAAAAAGGATCTAAGGCACAATAATAGAAACAAGTAAGTATCTAAATACATGTAGTGTTAGACTTTATATTTGAGATGCTAACGGCATCACGAACGTAGCACTTCCTGTTTAATACGTCAGGTCAGGTCGCTGATTGGCCGGCGATGACGGAACACCTCGCCAGGATTATGTTCCGGTTTATGATACTTGAGCAAAAAACTATATATATATATATATATATATATTTGTTTGTTTGTTTGTTTTTTTCTAAACGGTGGTCCTCTGATGGCGTTCACCCGATCTGCAGGTGAAAGCCTCGTCCCTAGACCAACACACCAGATGGAGGAACGGACTCGTGTTCAGTCGGTGCCAGACACACAGCTGCTGGTGGCCCGTTTGAAACGCGGTTGGTGACGAGCAGGTGATGTGGCAACAGAACAACTGCAGGGACACACATGAGCAGTAAAACGACCATACAAAGCCATGCACGAGCTGACAGGCGTGCTTTAAATAAACCCAGAGAGTCAGAATTCCCCTAAAATTTTCGAGCCCCAGGCAAATAAACACAGAAAAGGAAGTAAAAACCATACTCAAATGCACACAAAAATAATCATTTGCATAATGGCCTGCACGGCTGTTGAACGTAAGATAATACTTAGCAAAAGAAAAACATCCATAGTGGTTAAGATGTGACTTAAATAGACCCTGGAATTCATTGCGATGTTTAATCGCGAGGCCTGAAAGATTATTAAAATTATATAAAAAGTTAGTCCGGTTATTCATTCAGCCCGTACCCTGCCTGCCATAACAGAACTGTATCATAAACATTATGGATGCTTTAACTT
Organism: Platyallabes tihoni; assembly: GCA_030068045.1. Lineage (NCBI taxonomy): Eukaryota > Metazoa > Chordata > Actinopteri > Siluriformes > Clariidae > Platyallabes > Platyallabes tihoni. The sequence goes on from JAQQZS010000002.1 coordinate 28,806,776, forward strand.
AATTGTTCTTTCCGAAACGGAACAAAAACGTCGTGCATCTTAAAAATCTTGATGCTTGAATTCGTTAGGAATTGAAATGAATTCAAGATGTGTCCAAAAAAAACAAAACAAGACATTTTATCAATCTGGAAAATCTTTCTTGCTATATTTCTTTGATAATTGCAACAATGTCTGGAAACGCTATCGTTAAAGCAACATGAGTTTGTCGAAGGGCTACACAGTGGCTCTGATTTTCTGTGCTTTTTTTTTTTTTTTTTTTTTTTGGATTCTGCTCCAAATCCAACAATGCACCGTTTAACTCGTTAATCTCAAATGGACCGCAACCTGAGCACTAAACAGTCCGTTTCAGACCACATGCTGGTTAATGATAAGTAATGACCGTTAAACAGAATCGAACAAATTACACTCTTCTCTATTATTTAAAGAAAGAAAGAAGTGTAGAAAACATCTCAGGCGTTGGCATCAAAAATCTTTAAAAATGTATTTTTATTTTTTTTGCTTTAAAAAAGAAAAAAAAAAAAACCTCTAAACCACATGAAGAAGAGCCTGGCATAAGCGATTCTGAGAAAAACGCTTACTTCCCCTCCGTAATCAAACAGCCTGCACCGTGGCAACCGTCCCGCTTTTTAAATTGTTGTTTCGAGTGCTTGTTTGTGTACGCGTTTGGCTGGAGCCCGTCTCATCGGGGCTGGAAATATGATGTGGTGAGCACGGCGTCCCCGGGCATATGGAGCTGTACGTAGAGATGCTGTCTGATGTGCGTTCAAAACCACAGCTCTACACAGAGCTTCATTATGCGCGGGCCCCGAGAGGGACGGGAGGGGAACACACAGCGACTGAGGCGGGCTGTTTCAGACGGGCCTACAGCAAACACTCGGCTGAGGGAGGACCCGGGGAACGGCACGATGCGGCGAAAGTTACCGCCAACACGCGTGACACACAAAAAATTATGATAAATGATTATACGTGTTAATAAAACTAGATAAATAAGCTGAAGCATTAGACATGAAACTCAGAGGTTTGAACAGTGTGAGGATATTTTACTCTCTATTACTCTGGAGCGGATCACATGGTGCATGATGTCGGAGAGAGAGAGAGAGAGAGACGTATACGATGTAATATAAAGGATGGCCGCTTCAGACACTTGAGTCATTTATATTTGTTTTAGTAGTTAATAAGATTAAACACGCGCATGCATACCACATTATGGAGAAAATATAAATCGGCTAATAAAAGTTTCAGCTTTTCCTCTGACCGTTAGAAACCGCTTGCACTGGAGACTCTCTTAACTGATTAACGTGAAACTTTACCATCTAACCAAATTTTATCATTTATTTATATATAAAAAAAAAAAAACTTCAAAAATCAAGTGTAGAGACTGCCATGTGTAATACGTCAAGCCGTGAATCATATGCAGACTGTTGATTTAATTACATTTTTGTGTTTCTTAGAAGTTTTAAAAGTATTGAAACTTACAAAAGGGTCGAATAAACTGTTGACTTGCGTTGTTGATTTTTGTTAGTAAATGTTAGTAATATATCATAAAAAGCCATAATCTTTATTTCTTTTGCTCCACTCTCCAGTCCAGTAGGTGGCATCATTCACGCATTAGATCAAAAGAAGAAGAAGAAGCAATAATTTCTCCATATTTTCAACTGTCAATTTTACCTGTAGTTAACATTTGCAAGTTATATATATATATATATA
>JAQQZS010000002.1:28821178-28831844 GCA_030068045.1 Platyallabes tihoni
ACGATAGACCAAAATCTCTATCGGTTGACAAATTTCTACCGGTTAACCGTGTATACCGGTATATCGCCCACCCCTACTGAGTACCTGTACTATGCAATGACAATAAAGTTGTACCTACTTACTCTGATCAGATCATAACTAGAACTTTGCATGAAATTTCAAAGAAGATGGCTGAGCTCAGCCAAACCTATAAGAATGGCAGAGAAGTGATTTGGGATGGTGTGCACACCTATGGAACAGAAGAGGTTCATAAGAATCTTGAACTGCGCAAATCCTCCTAGTGCTGTCATTTTGAGCTGTACCCTACACTCGGAGTCTAATTTGGCCTTTAGTGGCTCAGCGCCCACAGAAGCCTAGAACAGGAAGCACGCGAGAACTTAGACCAGAGTCAAGTCTGTCATTTTGTCCACAACCTAGGCACACGGCAAATCTAGGATCTGTTTTCACCACGTCTGTCACATAGAAACCACGTGGCGTTATTAATTTCCTTCGTTTCCTTAGCGCACAGGCTCCTTTTGCAAGATGAAAAAAATTGAGGAAAAGTTTTATTTGATATGAATGAGATAAAAGAGGTCGTTCAGGTACACACATGCTGCTGGGTTTGTCTGGCACTGCGGGTGACTAGCAGATGCTCGAGGCCTTGGTGAAGCATCATCCTGCCCACGCACATAAACAGGCTGCAATGTACAGCAAGCGTTTGATTTGGCTTTATAAAGTAGAGGAAATATAAAAAAGGCGCGTTTCTTAGAAATTCTGGTGGGGCACAAGCGACAGAGAGGGAAAAAAACAAAACAAAGAAAGAACGCCGCATTAAGTCTGTGTTGGTAAGGTGATGGGGGCTCTTTTTTTTTTTCTAACCGGTGAGTCATAGCCCTGCTCGACACCAGATGCAAAATCTCGGAAACAAGCTGTGTGTGTGTGTGTGTGTTGTGTGTGTGCTTTCCTTGCTGCAGTAAAGCAATAAAAAGTTTAAGGACCATAGAAAAGTCGTTTTAATGCACTATGACCCCTCAAGAAAGATAAAGATAAGTGTTTTCAGATATATATGCTATGAAGCAAAAACTTGACAGCGAACAAACATCTGCGCAACATCAGTATGTTGTGTCCAATCTCGACAACACAACATGCAAACTTGCGCGCTGGAACGACGTCAGTGCCGCATTGTTTTAGGATCACTGTTAATCCGCGCTGTAAATATTCCTCTTTTGTTAGGACTTTTTTGTTAAGTACAGAATGTGGATCTGCGTTCGGATTTCAATCTATGTGAAGTTTGGAAGCGTCCCGTGTTCAAACCCGACCACTACCAAGTTGCTGCTGTTGGGCCCTTGTGAAAGGCCATTAACCCACAACTGCTCAGATAAAAATGTAAGGCTGTCTGCCAAATGCCGTCATGTAAATGGCGGCATTTTTTTTTTTTTTTTGCAAATGTAACTGAATAAACGCAAATCTACACTCCAAAATATAGTAGAAAGCCTTCCCAGAAGAGTAAAGTCCATTACTTTAGAAAAGAAATACACCAACATGCACGCCTCTAATCGCAACCAGACATTCCGTCACTCTTTTGAAAAAAATAAATAAATAAAAAAAATTAACAGTGCCTTGCCTCTTATTCGTTCTATTTTTAAAACATAGATAGCTTGTTTATTGCATAACAGTGCAAAGACATAGAATAAAAAACTAGTGACTTGCATCCCCTGTATCATCATTAAAACCTGCTTCAGTCACCCTTCTCTCTGGATTGTCTTGTCTTTACTGATCAACTGTTCCACCTTGGCCAAGTGTTTTCAAATACACACACATACTGTACGTAATCTAAAATGCCAAATACATCTATAGATGATTTGTTTATGAAAAAGTAGATCGATTTTGCCAATTAATCCACACACAGTACATCCAGGAGGTGTATTTATCGAGGGATAAGAAGCACCTGTGGCTCGGACGCTGCTCGGATCCGCATCCTTGCCCTGTGCCGAACACTTCCCCCGCAAGGAAAAGCACTCAAGGCTAACGGTGAATTTGCTTGCCAGGGAAAACGTTAAGAAGACCTCTAACACACCCGCCCACACACACACACACACACACACACACACACACACACACACACATATGGACACACTTCCGCAGAAAACACAAACCCTGATCTCCAAATTCAAGTTCAAAGCCATCTCCACTTTCTTATCCAGCTGAAATTTGACACGTTCTCACAAGTGACACTTCCAACTTTGGTTCTTGTTTAGAACCTTATCCTGGCCAAGATTCCATTCTACCTATTCTATCTCTCTTGGTAAAAATCCTACCACTGTAAATATACAAAGTGGCATACCTCCTCCCTCTCTCCCTCCCTTCTCTCTCTCTCTCTCTCTCTCTCTCTCCCTTCTCCATGACCTTTCTTCTCTCTCAGAAAGCGGATGTCCTTCTGTCCTCCTTGTCGCGTATCCATGTCAGCATTGTCAAGGGGGGAAAACCCAGATGTTCCTTTAGCCTGACACTGTAATGCTGTCTCTCTACAGCACAGTATCTCACTCTCTCTCTCCCTTTCTCTCTCTTTTGCTCTCATACAGTATACTCCTCCTTTCTCTATCTGATCCAGACAAGGCAGGTCCAGCGTTGCTTGTTCCTAGAAACACCAAGCAGAAGTCCGGAAGCTGAAAGCTGGAAACTAGTTAACGGATGAACTCCCTTTTGCACCATCAGCAGATTCCTAAGGAGCCGAGCCCAGACAGTGGAACCTCCCATATTTGACGCATCCCCTCCCCCCCCACACCCCCACCCCCGAAAGAAGGTCAACTCAAAGACCAAAACAAGAAACGTTTGTTGAGCAGAATAATGGAGGACGTTACATCTATTACATTGTCTGTTTCTAACATTTCCACAGCACCCTCAAGTTGGTGAAATTTAACAAGTTAAGAGGCTCTTTCTCCTTTCTCCTGTCTGGGTGGTGGGAGGGAATCTGCCTGTAGGTCTGACCAGATGGACCCGGGCTTGGTGACGATGGTGCAGGGTCATTGCAGAAACCGGAGCATCAAAGCTAAGTGGCCTGCTTCCCGAAACCCGGCCCTTCACAGCAACACTGAGCGGGGGTATCAGATAAACTTAACCCTGCTGTCGGAATGGCCACATGCAAGGAAATAAGGTGAAGGTCATGACCTGGAAAGTATGGGTCAAATGTGGCGGGCCAGCACTCAAAGGAAGTTTCAAGGTTAGTTGCTGTTTCTGCTAGAAAAACTGGCAGATGGCTGTAAAATCCGAGTCGCAAAGGATGGAGGAACAGGCAGGTCTCAAAAGGCCAGTGTACGAAGCCTCACTAAACAAGATGGATACATAAGTAACCAGGCAACTGTCACACCGAGACCACCCACGGCCTGCGCCCCAATTCTACTCCTTTGTCTTACAACTAAAAAAAAAAACAGAGCCTCATAAACACCAAGTTTAGGGATGGGAAGGCAAGACAAAAAGTTTGCTCAGGGAGCCGAGACATGTGGTCAGACAACCGGAAAAGATTTATTCAACTTTGACCTAATATTCTCCTCTCCAGGTAGGCCGTTGATGATGGTGGTGGGAGGGAAAAAAAAAAAAAAGGAAAAACCCATTTCCCTTTACAATCCAAGATTCATGGAATCATGGGGAAATAGTAAAGAAGTAACTATAAAAGTAAACCGGCCAATATTACCATGAAGTGAAGTGGATTATTTATACATGTGCCGCATCATATCAAGGCAGGTGTTAAGTCGCACAAGATAGTTGTGCCAATAGAGTGCAGTAGGTTTAATTGATCGGATTTTTAAAACCAATTGATAAATACCTTATATCTTTCTAATCCATCACCAAAATTGAGAAAGTTTTAATTCTAAACTTTGTTTTAATGCACTTCAATAAACCCTTAAATACTGCGGTTGTCATAGAAAAACAACCCAGTTATTTTTAGGAGTATCAGGTTAATCCTGCTGTCAAAATGATCCTAAGGGAACAGTGGATGAACTCCCTTGGAGTACATCTTTATTAGTACATCACTGAATCCTCATTTAAATATTCTGAAAATAGGATTTCCCCAGGTGATCCTCGTAAACAATCTTGTACTGACCATATCTCAGGAACCGGACATTGTACAGCAATAAACCTGGGATCAATATGGAGCTCATTGACGTAGGGATCTGAAAATAAACATAACTTAAAATCACTTGACATGACAGATCAACTATAAAACGAAACTGCCTGAAGTGATTTATTCCTCTTATACCACAGCAGTTTACTTTTTCAGTTCTTGGCAAACATCATGCTTTTATACATTAGTGACGCTCAACCTTACGGAACATCCACGAGACAAGTTCCCCTTATCCCCGTCGCAGCTATGAAGAGTAGTTCCCTCTCCAGCATCTATTTCTCTCAAAGTTTTATAGCTAGTCATGTTGGTAAGAAAACGGTAAACGGTAAAAGACACATTCCTCCTTTCTATAGATTTTCCATGTAATGTTAAAAACAACACTAAAACGGGAGACTCCTTCCACAAAGGATACTAAGGCATCTCCTAACAGAAAGCTTCATTAAATGGTTGTATGATTTTCTTTGTGAAACATCACATTAAAAAAAACTGTTAATAATCAACTTTATTGTGTATAGGATATACATGAATTTCTTCTGAATGAAATTTCTCGTCGTTTCTATGGAAACAATGACGTAATGAAAGGGCGCATTGTATAAACCTGTGGTTAATGGTTCAGCAGGAACTACTGTCTAGAAGAATCTATGCACGCTCAGAAGAATAATTATTGTGCATCTGAAAGCAGTCAAAGCTCTCGGGTGATCATTGTGGGAAAACAACATCAAACTAATTATGGTCTTCGAGTAATGTTTGCCCGCAGCGAATTGACGGCGGTGGTGAAAGACGAGGAAACCCCCCTCCCCCTTCCCTTTCTAATCCACAAGGCTAATCCAAGCCCCAGACAAGCCTCTTCAGGCGGCTCAGCTTGGCAGGTATCTCACACCTGAGTGATGTTCAGAGCCTCGGTTTGAACCCATGAACAGAGGGGTTGGTCTTTAAAGCAAAAGGAATTTCCAATGTTGATGGAAGCCTAATCTCAAACAAGCGATCATACTTCACACCAGCTACTAAATTACACAAATTACTCACAAGGTTGACACACTCGGAGGGAAAGTTTGATGTGCAGCTGAAAAGAAACAGAGCACTTCTACAATGACTTCCTTTCTGAATCAAAACAGAGGAAGCTGATGACTGAGGCAGGGCAAAGTGTAATTATTGTATTTTACATCTGAAGAAAAAAACCCCACCTCTACTCAGATAGTTTAAATCTTAAACCCATAGCCTTTTCTACTTAAAAACAACAAAATTCTTAAATGAGTTTTGTTTTACATGTTGTGAAAGTTAAAGTTCAGGTGTTTTAAACAGTCTTACTGAAATTCAGGAAAATCTGTAGTAGAAATATTTTGTTCAATTATTTTTAAGCAAACTAACTTTAAAAAGTTTTTTGTAATGCTAAATCAATAATGAATTGTTTTTCATCACTTATTGATGCTAACTTTCAAAAGTTTACTACAATTTATTAAATGATTTCGCAAAAACTAATTTAAAAGTAAGAATTAATAAAATAATGTTTTATTATTTATTAAAAAAACTTTAAAGATAGTTACAGTTTAGCAAAAACTGTAACTATTAAACAAGGTTCTTAATTAACACTAACTTTTTGAATGTGTATTCATTGACTACTTGTGTAATATTAAAAGCATTTTATTAGATTTATTTATTGTATTATTTTATATGCAAAAAGCGTTATAGAGTAGAAAATGTTAAAGTAAAAAGTAAAAGTAAAAATAATCCTTCAAAGAATTTGTTTACTGGAACTTTTAAAGAATCAGAATTGTTGTATTATAACAAAAATAATTTATTTGTTTATTAGATTAATAAAAGAACAAATTTAGCTTAAACTTATAACAAATTTATTAATACAATGTTAGGTAATTTATATGTTACATTTTGTAAAGTCATCTTTACAAAGATTATTTAAAATAGAATTTTGATAATTAGATATTTCACACAAAAAAACGGCCATGAATAGTGTAAAAAAAAGATTAAATGTTTCCATTTACATAGATTACATCATAAGCTAAAGTCTGCATTTGTTATTTAATGTAAATATGTCACTTGTGCATTTCTGTTTAGATGCTAACTGCAGTTCACTGGCTTTGTGCATGTACTTTTCACCATAGTAATAAGGTCAAAACTAATCTAATCCAATCTAATGTGTTCTAATCTAATCTAATCCATCCAACTGCATCAAGGAATATCTTTTTTTTATTATATTAAACCTCTAGCAAAAGGCTTTAAATTTTTAAGTTAAAAAATGTGACAAAAATATTTTAACTGTACTTTCTAAATGAATGTTTATTAAACAAACAACCAAAATTACTTCAAGATTCTTATATTTACAAGTTTCACAGAAAGGTATAAACTTAAGTTAACGAACAAAACATGGCCAGATGAAAAATAAGCAGTTAAAAAACATATTTATGATTCCACATGGTAACAATCTTTATTACTTATTTTTGTTTAAAAGTCAATAAAAGTTTTATTAAAATTTTATACAAAATTTGTTACAAGTAAAACTTAATTTAATTTCTCAAAAGTGTATCAGGAACGAATCTGAGGTCTGTTGATTACTACACTTAAAACAGCGCCAAGTTTACTCACTCTATGGTGATAAAACCTTTAACAGAAATTTGATTATAATAATTTTAACAGATAAATATAGACCGAATATGCAAGCAGTAACTTGTAAATTAAAAGCAAAACGTAATTAATTCTATAATGTTAATTAACTCCAGACTTTTTGTCATTATGCAATTCATACAATTTTTCTTTATTTTAAACAGTGCTAATGTAATGAGTACCAATAGAATCATGTATTCTGTAGAAAATAATTTAAATACTAAAGAAATAATAATTTAAAAACAATCATTTAATTAATTTTTATTATTGCATCTCTTGTACAAATAATGGTCATTATGCTAATTCCTCATGCATCTTTGAGCATTTAGTATTTTTTCCAGTATTTGCTATTACACAATCTGTGTTTGTAGATTACATTCAGTAGCATTTTCGTATGAAATAAAAATGAAAAAAAGGATAGTTTTTTGAGCTAAAATAAGCAATTCAATACGTACAAACTGATAATTATATACATATTTCCTCATATTTTTCAAACTTGTTTCCATAATTCTTTTGATTCTGTAAAGCTGCTTTGCAACCAATTTTTTATTTAAATATACTGTATATTAAAAAAAAAAAAACTAAGATCTACCTATGTTCATCGTTTCTACTTGTTTCACCGTTTGGAAGTGCTTTGGAAATCTGATTTTATAAAATGATTTTTAAAATATAGTTATTATATTTAGAAACAAATTTCAAGAAAAGAAATTTAAATATTCTTAAATTATAGCTGATTTTTGGAAATTATACCTGCCATTTCTCTCCAAAAAGAATATGTAATACTGAGAAAGACAAAAGCTTTTTGTAATATATATATAGTTTAAAACACACACAAACACATCATAATCAGTAACCTGCTGTTCCTTTAGTTTAACGTCTGAACGTTTAAACGATGATTAAAATCTTTATTTCATTAAAACGATTTGCATAAACCCCAAATAAATGTATTAAAATAAAAAAGCTGCAAGCTTCTTCGAAACATGCAAATTTTCACAAATATTTCTGAAAGACGTACTTAGTCCACACAGATTGTCCACATTGGACAGCAGTTTGAAAGATGGCAATCAAGTGATTTTTCCGCTCTTTGCATAATTGTGCATCAATTAAGCTTCCGGTTTCATGCAAATGCCACAAATCATGCAGATTTTGAGAAAGAAATTTAACTTTAATATGCATGTATTATGTTCATTTCGTTTACATTTCCAGCTCCGAAAAGCACTTCATGTGTCTTATTTTATGTATTTGCAACAACAAAAACAGCTTAAAGGGTCGATAAATAATTACACCTTTATTTTACATAATGATTTTCCTGGCAGATCAGCTGTATTTGCATGTTTTTATCTGGTTCAGTTTTTCATTTAGCACCTTTTTTCACACTCAACGTCACTTAACAAGCACATGACAAAGAACGTAACATCAGTACCAAACAAGAATTAGGCATTTAGGAGTTTAATAAAAGGAGGAATTGAACAAAAGGACTTTTGAAGGTGCAATAACTGTTTATTTCATTTCTTGCTTGTTCGGTTATATTCTCTGGAGGAAAGGTAAAAGCTGATCAGGTATAACCTTTTAAAAGCTGTGGTTTCAGCATAAGTGTATTAAGTGACTGAGATCATCTCTTGTTTGTTTTTTTTACTTCCAGTCCTTTAGGGGGTGGAGGAAGATCCCAAAAACACTCCTGGACACGGGCAGGAATCTGGGATTGAGCTAAAAACAAACTTTTAAAGATCTCATTTTAAAAAATAACTGAGCTAATATTTTTTACTTATGGTGGCAGTGGGCTCCAGTCTGTGTGTGTGGTTGTTGTTGCATGTTCTCTCCATGTTTGGTGGGTTTTTTCCATGTGGTGTAGACTGATTGGTGTTTTCACACTACCTGTTGAGGGTGTGTGATTGGTTGTGTAAGTATGTATGTGCCTTGCAGTAGGTTGGCACCCAATCCAGGGTGTTCACTGCCGTGTGCCCAAATTTTCCTGGGAAAAGTAGTGAAGACAGTGAGTGATTAATTAATTAATCAATTAATTAGTTAAATAATTTGACCTACATCACTTTTAAAATATACAAAATGTAGCTTTCATTTCATTCATGCCCAATTACAAAGCCTGTACATATTACACAATCACTACAGTATTCAAGAAACAAAATGTATGGGGTCACATCAGTTATTTTAATAGAATTGTTATATTTATATAGGATCGCCAGATCGCACTATTCACAAGTGCACTATTACTGTAAGTGTAATAGCTGATCATTATCTCAAACGAATAGAATTGTCTGATTATGTATTATTATATTTGTACTCTTTCATATTTAACTTTATCCTTTTAATTCTATTTTTACTCACCTTAAGGAGTGAGACCTAATTTCTATTTAATTTCTAAAAATCTGTCTTTCTATCTATCAAAACACCATTAAGGATGAAAGTTAAGTATTTGTAGTTAGTAAAAATTACAATAATTAAAAATAAATGAACAATTTTTAATAATTAATCAGTTAATTAGTACAATATGAGCTACATGCTTCACAATGGATGATGACAAACAAAACATGATCCACTGTAAGGCATGTAGCTCATATATTACTAATAACATCAGAAACATGAGGAAACAAATAGGCAAAATAATAAAATTCTGTTATATCAGGAAGAATACGGTAAACACTTCATAAAGTATCGTAGCACATGAACATGAGGTTTTTATGACACTGGAAGATAAGCGGCGCTAATTACAGGTTAATTACAATAACCACGCCACAGGCGGCTGCAATACAGCGTCGCACTATGTGGGCGGAGCCTCCAGGTTAGAAACAGGTTGCTCATTTATACTGTAACTCATTTGTATATTCTTTGAACCCAGTCAAATCATGAAACGCCCCAGGCAGAGTGGAGCCGAATCTGATCAGTGGTGCAGCAGCGAGACAGAACTCCCTCCTGCTGCCAGTCACACATGACATCACGATGTTCAAACAGGTCAGGACAGTAAATTGAACAATTTCTCAAACAGGAACTATAACAGCCATTGTGCAGTTTCCACACCATTTCCTGTATAACGTCTCTCGCCCTCTCTTCCTCTCTCTCTCTGTTACACACACACACACATACTTACACACACGTTTATTTAAAAATGAAAACATGGCAGTAAAAATAGCTTTACTAGAAACCTTTTCGAAATAAAGATTGCAAAAAGTATCCTGCCCAAGCATCAGTAATAAATAAATAACACTTACAGTGTGTGAGTGTATGTGTGTGGTAGTAGAACAATTTAATGTAAAAAAAAAAAAGAGACTGTTTTTTAACACTTTACATTATGTTATTAAAATTCTGTATACATGTGCGACAGTATTCAAAATCTGAAAGCATTTTTTTTTTTTAGTACAAATAATTTGTAAAAGTTTAAAATTAGATTTGAATTGATGCATTAAAAAAACTTTTACTCAAAATTTGTAAATTAATATGTATCAATTAAAATGAGATTTTAAATACATTCCTTTGTTGTATTTGATTACTTTCTAAAATCCTCAAACATAAAAGAAAATTATTGCTTTTTAATATTACGGATGATTTTTATTTTAATAATGCAATTGTACAAGGGCATATAAGAAACGGCAGCCAGATTTCCCTTCCAAAAACTCACGTGGGGCAAATGTGCGCAGAAAGAATATATTTATTCCAACATGGATAATATTTATACCTTATAATATTTATAAACAGATTATCGAAGGTATAACCCACATCTCATTCTGATTAAAATTTCATTCATTCTGATTGGGCCGAATCGGATCAGACAGTTCCCACCGAGGTGTTTACTTGAAGCAGTTTTATTCCTATTCACAATTATTCCATTTATTAGTGGAATATTAGTGTTCATGTAAACATTTAGGCATTTGGCAGATGCTCTTATCCAGAGCGACTTACATTTTTATCTCATTACACATCTGAGCAGTTGAG
>JAQQZS010000002.1:28901007-28911294 GCA_030068045.1 Platyallabes tihoni
GTACATAACCCATGACCTACAGGTACATAACCCATGAGCTACTGGTACATAACCCATGACCTGCGGGTACATAACCCGTGTCCCGCCTCACCCACTGCTGTTGTTGCACCTGCAGGTGGTCAGTACGGTCGTCTGTGAGTACACCGTCTTAGTGAAGGCTTCCTGTGTCCTTGTGGTTTGCATAAGTATTCACTCCCTCAAACTTTTCCCACAGATTTAAAGTGTTCTGAGATTTAACTGGACGTGTTGGTAATCGATTTACACAGAATGATGTGCAGATGTTGAAGAAAATGGGGGACAAATGTTGATTGCATAAGTATTCACACCTTTAACAAATCAACCTTTGAACAAATTAATTTAGTCTCAATAAAGTGCTACCTGTGCATACAAATTTACTCCGGAGGTGAGTTCTTAAGGTGAAATTTCGTAGTGTGAAATGCATTTTTTCATAGAAAATAATGTAAAATGCAGATTAATCATTAATCATAACAGTCAATATGGCAAGTATGCGTCATTCTCATCTTATGAAAATATTATTGGGCTGAACACAAAAGCTACATAGCTTAACCATGGAAAAAAATAAAAAGAAAAAAAGAAGATCCATCCTCTTGATATATAACGTTTAGTATTTTGGGACGCCATGAATTTTGTGCGTGGGCAACACTGGCGGTTCTGGTATTTTAAATCATTGCACTTTTCCCTGTCGTGCGTCGGGTTTTTGCAAATTCTGAATACAAAAGTGCTTTTAAACTTCGCACCGGGGCTTCGTTCTAGAGACCATCGGACATTTTAAAATTCTAGAGAAGTGCCTTTTAAATCCATTGTTAAAAGTTACACAGCTGCGACTTCCCAGAACGAGCTCCCCACCAAAAGTCAGTGACCCTGAAAAAGAAGGTGAAAGGTCACGATGGAGGGATGTTGATGTTCTGTAGGAAGCAGGAAAGTGTTTAAAGCGTGGCTGAAGAGGTGAGAGGACTCTCTGCTTTTTCACTTAAAGCTGAGCAGCTGCGATTCACGCCGCCGCTCCACAGGACGCCCCCGCGGGATTTCTGCTCTTCTCTTCGGGGTCTGACGGCGTCGGAGTCGGCGCCTGGCCACGTTAATTCCTCACACGCTGAGAGAGACAAAGCGCTTTCACCTATAAACACACACGGCGATCAAACTCTGATGAAGACAGAAGGATAGAAAAGGCTTTAGATTTTTGCGAGATATTAACAGCCGAGGGTTAGACCACTACGGATAGCTGTAGTTTCCTCAGAACAGTAAGTGTGTGTGATACACTGATCAGCTTCTGATGTTTTTTTTATTTTTTTTTTTTTCCAGGATGGATCCATGCAGTTCTGACGTCTGAGGATTGCATGGCGTTCGGAGGGAACTTTCTTCATAACCTGAACATCGGCATGCAGCTCAGGTGAGAGAGGTCAAATTTAGATTTTAGTCTAAATATAAAAACTATGTTTCATTAAACTCAGGACCAGGACGTTGTATTTCAGACTTGTTCAACTTTTATTCAACAATTTTATTTAAATATAGGGAGTTGAAAATTGCCGGTGTTAAATAATTGGAGTGATTGACATCTATCGCGATTCCTTTGCATGGCGAAACATGCATCGATACACTGTATCCAAAATTATTTTACATTTATATACAGCATTCGTACCTCGGCATACGAATTTAATCCATTCCAGAGGCGAGTTCTTAAACACCTTATTATTCTCCGACTCAAAATCCTGCCTACAAGCTCTGGAATCTATGAAAACAAGTCACCCAATAATCACTGATATATTAATCAAGGCAAACCAACTACAGAAGAACCATCACAATATTATCTTCTACTGGATTCCAGGACATGGTGGAATTACGGGAAACGAACAAGCTGACATGGCAACAAGACAAGCCCTTAAAGAAAATATTAGCGTATGCCAAATCCCACCCTCTGACCTCAAACCACTGATGAATCAATATATATATATATATATCAAATAAATGGCAAGCAGAATGGGAACAGTACCAAAACAACAGATTATTCGAAATAAACCCAGTGGTGGGAAAAAGAAGTTATCACTCTTTTGAATCAAGACACGACCAGGTCGTATATATACAAGGTGCCGTATAGGCCATACAAATGTAACCCATGCTGGAGATGCCCAAGGATGAAGAAGCTCCAAAATGTCAGCACTGCAGAATTGCTCTAACCATAAAACACATACTTTTGGACTGCCCAAGTTTTAATACTATAAGAAAACAATTTCTACCAGAAGACGATTTAAAAAACATATTCTACAAGACAAAACCAGAAAAACTTTTATAATTTCTATCTAAAGTGCACCTAAAGAATCTAATGTAAAATCTTGTACTTCTGGCTAAGACCATACTATAATGTGATGTTAATTTATTTCTATCTATTATTATTATTATATATTTTTTTACTTTCCCACAACTCTCTAAATCACTTACATTATAACATAATATAAAATTGGTTTGAATAAACCAGCTTAATATTTGATATGAATCTCGCCATGTAATAGCCTGAGAAGCTGATATGGCAATAAATCCTAATACGAACAAATAAAAGGCGAGTTCTTCGTATTGTGAAACGCATTTTCCCATAGGAAATAATGTAAATGCTGATAATCCGTTCCAGCCACGCATAAATATTACCAATTTCCAACACAATAATCATATTTTTGCATTTAAAAACAATCAAAACGGGCCTCCGAGTGGCGCAGTGGTAAAGCGCTCGCCCTGTCATCCGGAGATCGCTGGTTCGATCCCCGGGTGATGCTGTAACCTCTCACAGCCGGAGGCCTGGAGAGAGCTGATTGGTCGAGCTCTCTCAGAGGGGAGGGATGAGAGGTGCTCAGTGCTCCCACATTAAACACGGCTCTACAAGCCAATCAGGGGCGTCTGTGAGCTCGCGCACGCGGAGGGAGCGGTTAGCGCTGTCCTCCGAGTGTGTTACGCCGCCCCCAACGGTGCGTGAGCGAGCAGTTCGAAAAGATGGTCTGTGACGTCACGTGGGTCGGAGGAAACATGTGGGTCGGTCTGCAGCCCTCCCGGCTGAGTGGCAGTAGAAGCTTAATGTGGGGAGCCCCCTAGTGACTGGGAGGAATTGGACACGACTAAATTGGGGGAGAAAATCGGGGAAAAATTCGGAAAAAAGAGGGGCTAAATTTATAACAACAATCAAAACATTTAGAAAAGACATGTAAATGAAGTCAAATATGAAAGAAATAGACATTAAACCTCACTTAACCTTAATTAATGATTGCTCTCGGCACCAGCTGCTTTAAGAACGTAACTGAAAGCGGCTCCCTTTTTTTCTTGCTACCGTCCTTGATGACATTCTTGGGACCCCATGGTACTGTGTCTTCACTACATCTTGCAAAAAAAATTTCACTTTGCTTGGCTTTTCACTGACGCAAACAAGTTTTGTACGACTCCTGGACGTACGTGCACTTTGCGAAGTTGCTTTAGAATTGTACAAAATCTTCTTATAATCATCATATTCTTATAATGTATGGTCAAAAGTATGTGGATTCCTACTCATAACACCCAAGCATACTACTTCTCCAAACTGTGGGGAGAAAAATTTGGAACTCTGTGACATTATAATTCAGTGTGACTGGAACATGAAGGTCCAGACCCGTTCTAGACTGATCGCGCCCCTGTGCACAAAGCCAGTTCCATGAAGACATGGTATGTTGAGGCTGATTTATGCTTCTGCGTCAAGTCTACGTGCACCACCACCACCACCACCACCCCAAGAGCATAAATAAACGTCGCACCGACCGCAATAACTGTGATTTGTCCGCGTGGTAGCAAGGCTTCTTCCACTTCTTCCTCTACGGATTTACGACTTCATGGACCAAATTGAAAAGAGACTAATCGAAGAAGTCTGTAAATATTTTCTCCATTACAGTAAAGTCGTTCAACATCTGTTAGGTCCGACTCCAACGCGATCCGTTCACTTTAATTCTCCACTGTTTGTAAGTACACCCAAAAAAAAACACTCGCCAGCATGAGGCGAAGAGACTCACCACAGTGGCATAGACACGGTGTAATTGCAGCATGACTCAAACCCACCAGTGCCCACTACGTCTCAAAGCGTAGGCTCCATGTAGACCTGACGCAGAAGCGTAAATCAAGCCTTTAGGGTTGGACCGTGACGAGTGTCCTGCCCAGAGCTCTGACTCAACTGGCATGAAATGGAAACGGAGCCTCTTCAACATCCCGACATCAGCACCTGACGTCACACAGTCACTCTTCAAAACCTAGTGGGAAGATTTCTTACAAGATTCAAGCGTATTATAACGGTGCATCCGGGAAATAATCACAGCGCTTCACTGTTTCCACATTTTCCACGTTACAGCCTTATTCCCAAATGGATTTAGGTTCATTATTTTCATCAAACATCCTGTTTCAGGTGCATCCTGTTTCCACGGATCAATCGAGTAGAAACATCTCAAGGATGAAGTCCACCTGTGATAAATTCAGTTGATTGGACATGATCTAGAAAGACACGCACCCGTCTGTCTAAGGTCCTATAGTTACCAGTCCTAGTCAGAGCACAAACCCAAGCCATGAAGTCCAAGGAATTATCTGTAGACCTCTCAGACAGGATTGTATCGAGGCACAGGTTCAGAAACATTTCTGCAGCATTGAAGGTCCAGATGAGCACAGTGGCCTCCATCATCCATAAATGGAAGAAATTTGGAACCACCAGGACTCTTCCAAGAGCGACTGGGGGGGAAGAAGGGTTTTAGTCAGGGAGACTAAAACCAAGAACCCGATGGTCACTCTGAAGGAGC
The DNA here is from genome assembly GCA_030068045.1 of Platyallabes tihoni. Classification (NCBI taxonomy): domain Eukaryota; kingdom Metazoa; phylum Chordata; class Actinopteri; order Siluriformes; family Clariidae; genus Platyallabes; species Platyallabes tihoni. The sequence continues at coordinate 28,905,819 of JAQQZS010000002.1, forward strand.
TCCCACGTTTCTCTGTGATGAGAGGAGAACCTTCCAGAAGAGCAACCGTCTCTGCAGCACTCCGCCAATCGGGCCTGCATGGTAGAGTGGCTAGATTGAAGCCACTCCTCAGTAGAAGTCACATGACCAGCGTTTGGAGTTTGCTAAAAAGCAGCTGAAGGACCTTTCAGACTCTCTGTTGAAGCACATTTGGCACCAATTACAGCCTCAAGTCTTTTTGAGTACGATGGTACCAGTTGGGTGTACTTCTGGAACGTTGTCATTATGGGGTATTGTTTTATATCCATACATTTATCCATGCATCAGGTAATAAATATTTGTACTGTTTGTGTGTTCATCATTTTTTTTTTTGTTTTTTTTTTGCGTCAGGTGTTATGAGATGGAGCGGCGGCTGAAGACCCCCGACCTCTTCAAGTTTCCATATTTTGAAGCCATTTGCTGGTATGTGGCCAAGAATCTTCTGGAGACCCTAAAAGGTGTGTGACCCGTTCATTCCGGTTGTAACACCAGATGATAAGTTTGCATCATCCAGATGGATCAGATAACGTTTTTTTTTTCTTTTCTCCTTCCTCTCTCCATCAGAACTGCGAGAGGATAACTGTCTGCCCCCCGAGTACTTGACTAAAGGAGTGAAAGCTTTAGTTACTGCGCTGAAGAACTGGCTGAGAAGAGAGGTGAGACGCCACTAATAACGTATCATTCTCGATGATGTCAAACCCGTCTATGTCACACGGTGTTCGGTGTTATTTTCTGAGTTCCATCCTCAGCAGATTTACCCCCCTCTCGTCAGGGCATCTCTCAGTACCGAGCACTCGGGTCCGAGCCGGTATCTGGTGTCCCGTGAACACGATGCCAAGCTTGGTCTCAGCCCGTCTCACCACAAACCCTGTCTTTGTATTCTTCTTTTCCCTTCTTCCCCGCCAGGTCACCGAGCCTTCCAGCGAGGTCCCCGATCACATCAGACCCAATCTTGTCATTAAGGAGCTCACCAAGGAAATCCGTCACTTAGAGGTAACTTTCAGTCTCAAATCATGGACCGCTGCTGATCTTTTCCACTTAACGCAGAAGCTGGACTGCAGCTGGTCCTGTGTCCACACTGCTCAGCACCAAATACCAAGAAATTGTGAAAGTACACACCAGAGCTCCCGAAACATTTTTTGTTATTGTCAGCTGAAGCTCTTGAAATTAATTAATATTTCATAATAAAAGTTTTAAGCTTATTTTACTTTCCAGTTTGTAATGTATGTTAACATCTTTATTTTCTTTTTAACTGTTCAACTTCATATTTGAACATGTAAAAGATTTTTTTTTATTAACTGCTAATCGTCATAATATTATTATATGATTACTGCGGTTCATCGGCATACGAATTTTTGTAATTGCGGCGAAATTTCGTGTTGCGAAACGCATTTTCCCATTGGGGATAATGTTAATGCAGATAATCGGTTACAGCCACACAAAAATTTTACCACTATTACTGATTTCCAACACTATAATCATATTTCTTTATACAATAACAATCAGAACATTTCGAAAAGACATGTAAATGAAGTAAAATCTGAAATAAATAGACATTGAAACTTAGTTAAGCTTAATTTATGATTGCTCTTTAAATTATAAATTGCTTTAAACACAAAATCAAAAGTGTCTCCATTTTCTTCTTCCTATTGTCCTTCCCTCTTGCAAAAAATGCCCCAAAAAAATAAAAAACAATAAAAAACAGAAAATATGTAAACTTTCTTTGCTTGTCTTTTTGAACGGGCTTTAGAAGCGCAACGTAATCGCAAACCGGCGTTCTGGTCGGTCGCTCTTATGGTGAAAATGCTTTGTGTGCCGAGCCAAATTTTGCAAATTTTTTATTATCATAAAATATTTCATTATTTTAGGTAACCATTGATTAACTGAATGAAAAAATAATTATTGCAATCTTTCGACATTGTTCTAACACTTTTGTATTATATATATTTTTTTTTTACTATAACAAGATGATAATTAAATAATTAACAATGCAATGCAACCATGACTTTGAAAGTCAAAAGAACTTCTGGAACCTAAATCTAAAAATATATTTAAGCAATAAGACAATCAAGTTGTTTGTGGCGTATTGAGCGTATTAGTCGTCTTTTACGTTCTATTCATGTGCACTGATGTATGTTTATTATTAAACTCGAATATGGTTATGTAATGATTTAGTTCTCAGGTCAGTAGAACCGACTGCGTGCTGGAAAAGACTAAAAGTTTTTGTTTAGCTGATTATCAGGAAAATGATCTCGCTTGAGGTTCGAGACGACTTTAGACGTCACAAGATTGACCAGATCGTGCGTGTGTATTTATTTATTTATTTTTGTCGCCCTTCTGTAGGACGATCAGAGTGGAAGCGGTGGGAGCAAGCCCGTGAAATCTCAGGGAAGCTTGGCGTGTGCGAGGTCGTCTCACGAAAGAGGCTCCCGGATGCACAAGAACGGCAGGCGACTCCGGCATCATCATCACCACCACCACCACCACCACCATCATCATAATCATCATCATCACTCTCACGCGCCCAAAGCTACATCCGACCTGGACATCTTCGAGCAGCACACTCAGGAGGTCCTGAAGAGACTGGAGACGAGCCCCTTTGAGGACGTATGTCAGCATGTCTACAGCAGTGTGCTAAAGTCTCGAGCCAACTCTCGCTTCTTCATGTCAGATTAAATGAAAGAAACGGGAGCAGATGTTTTACCGCGACCGGCTGCAAAGTGCCTAAAGATACCATTTTTTAAAAATAGTTTGTTCATGTAACAATCTCAGCAGCAACCTCATTTCCCCTCTCGTCTGTTCCAACCACTCAGCATCCAGCATCAGCAGTATAACTAATCACCACCTGATCATCTGCACTCGTTTCTCACTGTTCCAAAATATGATGAACTGAGAGCTGGATCCAGACGTTACTGTATATGCACTTATGCAGAGGTGTCGAATGGGCTGTTGATGCTTTATTTTTTTAATTTTTTGTGCTTGTTTGTCGCTTCTGTTCAGGATTCTAGCCTGAAGGTCAAGTTCAACAAGGTGTCCACCGCCTCCGCCGCGGCTGCTGAGAGTAAACTGGTCAACCAAATGCATCTCGTCATGTGCAACGGCCGCATCATCAGGTGTGAAGGCTTCACTTTCACCTCGTATGCAAAGACAAGAACTGCAATTAGGGCTCAGGGTTAGGGCTCAGTGGTGTTGGAATACTGATCGGAAGGTCTCGGGTTCAAACCCAAGCACCACCGAGTTGTCCCTGTTGGGCCCTTGAGCGAGGCCCTTAACCCTCTACTGCTCACGTGTATAGTGAGATAAAAACGTAAGTCGCTCTGGATAAGGGCGTCTGCTAAATGCCGTTCGATAATTTTGTTTTGGTGCGAGTCCTTTATTAGACCAAAATAGATCGATTTACAGAATTAGCCAAATAATCCCCTATTAAAAGCACAGAACTGTAAAACATTTTCAGAATTAAAACTCTGGATAGTATTGTACTGCTAATATTCCAGCTTCGCACCGTTCTCTTAGTGTTGTAACAATATGCACAAAGTGAACTCATGCAGGTTGTCGGTGACGTATTGAAAATTTCACACAGTATATTATTATCAATCAATAATCAATTAATTATAAATGTTGTTAAAAAGGATGCAAATTTTTCTCAGTTTAAAGTTTGTTACATTTCGAGCAGCACAATCCCATCAAAGTAGTTATGTGAGAAATGAATAATAATAATAATAATAATATTAATAACATACTAGTAAATAAATATTGCCGTCTCGGTCAGCATTCAAGAAGCGAGCCTGCACTGCGAGTGCGCCCTCTATTGGTGGACTAGTTAATAACATATTGTTTATAGTAAATGTAATACAATAAATTATTATAATGTATAATATATGTATAATGAACAATATAATTAATTGTTCGAGTCAAACCGGGACTTTTGATTGCACAGTTATGAGACATAAATGGTGCAGCTCAGTGGTTAAGGCATTGGTCTACGGTCCAGAAGGTTCCAGGTTCAAGTCCCAGCACCACCAAGTTGACCCTCAACTCCTCAGATCTATAATGAGAGACGAATGTCCTGTAAGTCGCTCCGGATAAGGCCGTCTGCCAAATACTGTAAATGAGTAAAAATTTACTCCTTTTATTTCTCTATATAATCCACTGCTACACTAATGCACTTACCCCAGTGTTTCACTAGTGCTTGGACACCATCAGTATAGAACATTTTTGTGTGTGTGTATGCACAGAGACGACAGGTGGCGGGTCCAGAAAACGAGCATGGTTGCCAAAGAGGAAACCGGTGATCAGAAAGGGTTCACGGTAATAAAGGTGAAGGAGGAGGAAGAGGACCAGGAGATTGAGGAGGAGGAGGAGGAAGACGAGATGGAGGAGAATCAGAGCGAGAGGACACATCACGATGAACCCAGCCCTCTTAGAGGTGACGTGTATTTGCAGATTATATCTAACGCTTTAAAAGAAACGAGTGATGAGCGCTATGAGAATCATGATGTCCGTCACCCGTTTTCAGGGCCGTGTAAGAGGGAGAGCTCCGATCTCAGGAACAGCCAATCAGGACGCACGGAGGCTCCGTCAGACTCGGAGTCTGAGCGCCGCTACGCTAGACAGGTGGGTTTACGAACGATTTAAAGCCGGGTTGTGCAATCAGGTGTAGGGGGGAAAACGTGCCGTGTTATATTATACATATATCAGCATTACAGTTAGGCTCATATCGCCACCTGCTGGTCTGGCGTGAACTTGATGGCGTGCTTGGCGTTTTCATAAGCATCATTCTTCATCATTTTGTAAATAAATATCTGTATGCATGTGGACTGGGTCGTTATACGACAGCATTTTTCTCATGCGTACAATCTTTTAGAAATCCAAGAAAATGTCTTTTTAATCCATTCATAGTCGCATTTAATTATGTTCATTCCTGCTCTCACTAATGAAACAGTAGCTCTTTCTCGCTCTCTCTCTCTCTCTCTCTCTCTCGCCTTTATTTATTTATTTTTTTATTACAAAGATTACTTGAGACATTTTGCCTTAGAATGCTTTGGCTCCTCCTTCTTTTAATGCTAATAAAATGTCTCCTAACAGAACAGGTTAATCACCAACAATCATGCAATTACATTGTCTTTTTTTTTTTCTTTTTTTTTTTATCCATTTCCATAGACTGTGCACAAAATCACGTTCCTCTGAGTGAGCTGTTACTATAGAAAAGAGAGCTTTTATAGCTGTTAAAGAAATTTAATCACCACCATCCAACTAATCAGATTCAAGAATTTAGAAGTTTTCATTTTTGATCCATTAATTTACTTTGCATTCACTCTAAATCATAACCTTCCAGTCCTGTATATTTACCCCATTAATGTGTGTGTGTGTGTGTGTGTGTATGTGTGTGTGTGTGTGTATGTGTGTGTGTGTGTATGTGTGTGTGTGTGTATGTGTGTGTGTGTGTATGTGTGTGTGT
>JAQQZS010000002.1:28914100-28925198 GCA_030068045.1 Platyallabes tihoni
TTAAGTAAATATGGGGTACAGGAAAAGAAAATCTGTAGAAAGAACAAAAAAAAACAAAGGAGGAAAAAATTGCAACCATGAGACCCCTCAAACATCCGGGTCAGTCCTCCAGCGCCAGAACGTTACTTCTACACTGACGTACTCGCCCTTCCTGTGTTTTGGTGCTGGAAGACTCACCCGGACGTATGAGTCACATGGTCTCTATTTTCTTTTCCTCCTATGTCCATATTATTATTATTATTATTATTATTATTATTTATTTTGATTTAAATACCCTACCACCTATTTTTTTTCCCCTATCACATGTCCCGTTAGGATCTCCTAGTTTGTTGTCAGTTGCACAAATACTATATTAATATGAACTGCTGTTATATTCTATAATCATACAAGCCCCCTTTTTTTAAAAAAAATGTTTACTCTCTCCAGGGAAGCGACCGAAGAAAGGCATGGCCACGGCGAAACAAAGGCTGGGAAAAATCCTCAAGCTCAACAGACATAAACCGTTCTTCGTGTAGCACCAGGAGAGCGAGAGGGAGATGGACGTATTTCTGTCGCAGACCCATGCTGTGTGTCTGTGAGGGTGAACAGGGTACTTAAAGAGCACACGTTTTTAACACTGAACATGTCGGGAGCGTGGCGATGGCCGACGTGCAGATGGAGTTCCTTCCTTCCAGTGTTTCCTTTAGCGTAAACGCATCCCGTAAAAGCTTTTCAGACAGCGTTCCGAAGACGCACACTGGAACCGAGGATGAGGTCGTGCCTCTCCAGCCTCCGTTCCGGCATTCTGCCAGTGATTTTTCTCAGCGGCATGTGAGCGATGAACTGATGTTCTAAGATGGTGCTCGATTGGCGTCACGACGACACCGGTCTCACGAGGGTGGAGGTTTAGTGGTGAAGCCACCCACATCTTCCTATTTCCCAGATCTCCTCAGCTTTTAAAATAAGCTTTTTGGCAGATCAAGATCTTCCCTGCTCATCCCCGAGCAGGGGCCGCAAGGCGGCTTCAATCGGCGGATCAGGTTCTCGCGCTTTTTTTTTTTTTCCTTTCTTTCTTTTTCTTAAGGTGTTAAGAAAAGAATGGTATTTTTGGTATTTACAGACTCCAGTTTTTATGCCATAATCTGCATTGCATTGTATTCATCATATCAGTGGTCAGGAATAAGCTCTCTGTCGCCCCCTCATGGTGAACAGAGATAAAGTCACAGGAAAACAGGTTCAGGAAGGTGATAATAGGAGGAACAGACATCTTTCCACCTAATTTATTACTTTAGGTGTACATTAATTTGTACATTTCTGGTGCTTGTTTGTTTTGTGTGTTTGTTTGTTTTTGATTCAACTTGTTCCTATTGCTTGTTAAATTGTGTATTTATTATTGCTGGGCGTGAATGATCATTTTATTTCAATATGAACGTCGTTTGAGTTGTTGTTGACCGCGAATATACAATTTACTCTAAGAGGAGTGCTGATACTTCGCAGCAACATGGTTAGCTTTTCATCAAGTACAGCTTCATCGAATTTTCTTTGTTTAGATTTTAAGCTCTGACAGATGCCTGTGTTTAGAATGAAACCTAGCTTAGTGACTCAGCATTAGAGAGACTATTCAGTCCTTATGCATGTCCACTACACATATAGATAGTACATCTGTAGATCAGAAATTTCAGGGAATATTGATGCAGTAGGAGCGTTTGGTATCAGACGGATAGAGTTCTAGTTCAGCACGCATCACCACATATGCAGGGGTGCCAATAAATACGGTTTAGCCTTTATGTCATAATGAAGACACCTGAAAAATGCAAGGGAGGAACAGACATAGCAGGTGAAAGACGCACATTTGTTTTTGCTTCGCTACGACTTTATCTAGACGGTCTGTAGATGTTCTCCGTGTCGCCGCCGTTTGTTTAAGATTTTTCTTTCAGTACAAAAAATATATATATTTCTTAATTCTTTATGGTGTAAAATGGAGGTAATGTTACGACTCCGAAGATGAGACTTTTCCTCTAAAAGAATGACCTAAGATCAGGATGGTGTTGAAAAAAAAAAACCTTAAAACTAATGTACAAATTATTATTTAAAAAAAAAAAAGGAAGAAAATAAAAAAAAGATAAATTTTAAGACAAAATTCACAGTATTTTGAGAATATTGAAATGAGGATGCGGTGATAGTTTAGATATAGTTTCTTTTGTTAAAGGAAAAAAAAAAGTTAGTGTAGATGAACAATGATCCAAGCGATGGATGTGTGATCCAGGGAGAGACTTGAAGACCAGCAGTGCCGCCGATTTCTCCTTTCAGAAACTGTTTTCTCAACTTTGCACTAAATGATCACAAGCACAAGTTCAGCGTTCTTCCACTAATAATAATAATAATAATAATCTGGTGCTGATGCCGCTGTACAGTAATGATTTCTGTATTTGTAAAGCGCATTTCTTTCTTTTCTTTTTTTTTTTGTTGCCCTCGTATTCACCGTTCTGACATAATATAATGATTTTATTCTTCAAATGTTACATTATTTATGTACAACATTATATATAATATATTTTGAGAAAAAAATATTTCAATAAACGATATAAAAGGATAAAGTCTTAATTTCGGGAATAAAGTTGCACATGTACTTTGTAATATTTAGAGAATAAAGCCATGATATTTTAGAAAATAAAGTTCTGAATTTAACCCTTGATAGATTGGCCCCCCGTCCAGGGTGACCTCCTCCTCGTGCGCTAAGTCTTCCGGGTCTGGGCTCCGGGGCCCCCGTGACCCTGTATACAGGATAAAGCGGTATAGACAATGAGTGAGCTAGTGCTTTGAATTTATTTCTTTATTTAACATTTAATATTGGGACTTGTTGCTTGACTTTTTTTTTTTAAACCTACTTCTCAGAATCTTACAACTTTATTCTTAAAATATGACTCTTTTGACTTTTTTGAGGTTTTTCCATGAAAAATTTTGACCGTTCTACCCACCCAAACATTGACTTTATTTGTAAAAAAAACTTAGTGCTTTATTTTAACTCTCGTCCACAATATTAGGAGTTTATTTTGACCTTCTTTTTCTCAAATTATAACTTTTTTTTTTTTTTTAATTGCTGACATTAATTCTGACATTATGACTTTTCCAAGGAATAGTAGGACATTTTTCCCCAAAAATATAATGACTATATTGTTAAAATGAGCGACTTCGTGTTATACTTTACTATTGTGCCTTTGTTCTTTTTTTTTAATGAAAAATATTAGGACTTTATTCTCAAAACTTTATTCATAAAATATGATTCTTGAAGGTTACAGTTTTATTATACTATTATGACTTCATTCTCAAAATACTGTGCTTTTTTTTCTCCTCATAATATAACTTTTCTTCCTCAAAACATTAGGAAAGATTGTAAAATTCAACATTTTTATAATGTTTAAAGAAATCTTAAAAAAAAAAAAATAAATAAAAAAAACGCCATCTTTCAACAAATTCCCTTCACACCACAGCAGCTTGTATAGATTGCATTTTTATGACCTAAAGAGCATGTCGTAGTTTAATGTACAGTGAAGTATACAACATGATAAACTGATTACTGAGGACGTCACACGTCCCTTGATTTTAAACAGCTCTTACACTATGGTAATAAATGGTAATAAATCTTATTAAATATTATTTGGGTGAAAAGTTTGATTTTTACACAGTTACTGAGTTGTAAGATCCAGACCTTTGTGTAACTCTAAGCTTGTCTCCGTAGTCTTGGCACCTCTGCGTATGTTCCGCATGTTTCTAATCAGACCTGGTAGTGTTGCATAGATCCGAAGATTCAGAAAGCTCGATACTCGATCTCAAGCTCTTTTCTTTTCTCCGCCCCAGACACTATAAGCTTTGCTGCCTCATCAGGCTGGAGTGAATACAGACGCTGTCTGAACTGGTGCTGAATATTGTAAAAAAAAAAAAAAAAAAAAATTATGATAATAATTTTGTTTCATTAATGGTTATGGTTGGTATAGTAATGCAGGGAGGAGGATTTTGATGTTTTTAATGTTGAAATAAATTTGGTTTCTCATTTTTTTTTTGTTTTTAACAAAGAATTGAAAGAGTATTTATTTTTCTAAGACAAGCCCTAATTTGTGTGAGGATTTAAAAAAAAAAAATTTCAATGAATTCATGTTTTTGTGTGTATGTGCGTGTTTTTACCAGTTTGCTTTGTTTCCGTGTCATCCGAACAACCTCATGAAATTTTCAGGCTAATTCTCAAGGATTCTGTCCCTTTTCCGAACGCCAAATACGGCTGAGGCGTCCGTTTCAGTCGTCCCTCGAGAAATGGCGCCAGAGAGCTGCTGGCGTCAGTAGAGACGCAAGGCGGTCTGTGTTCAGTGGTCTTCGTTCGATCAGTATTTATCAGGAAGATTAGCAAAAAAACAAACAAACAAAAAACTTTTCAGGCAATAACTTCCATGTTTTTCACGTTTTCCAGTTTTCTCCAAGCAAACCGAACTAAAGGCTCAGGGCTCATGTGACTGTTTTATCACACTGTTTTTGATATTTATTATTTGCATGGACTCGCACGAGCAGGCTTTGACCGACCCAACCGAATGCGTTCGGAGGTGTTGGATCTAAAAAACTCAAGCCAAGATCTAAAAGTTCCTGATCTCACGTTGACGGGGCGGGGGAAAAGCCACCGTTTATCAGCCGGATCTCAAGTCACAAGGCTTTAAACAAGAAGTGTGCACATCAAAAAACCTTATGGTGCTAATTTGTCTGAACAGAAAAGTACTCCAACCAAAGTGTTTCTGTTTATACTGTTGGGATGATGTGGGTTTTCATTTGTTTGATGCTGTGCATGAATTTGATTTTATTATTTTATTTACTGTCTTTACCCCATAAGAGTTTACTGTATTAAGAAAGCCCTGCACACTACATGCTTCCACTTTCCTCTCGACGTACTTCTCGTCACGTCACACACGTTACAGGACTGCATTTGGGGCTCATCATCATGCAGTACTTTTGCTTGTACAGTATTTATTTGCCATTCCCTAGTTTATTTTTGTTTGTTCTGCTCGGTTCTGAATGATGTGGTGATCAGAAAGTTGTGATGGTTCCTAAACTTCCTGGATTTCACTAGTTTTGATACTTCAATGGCTTCTTTTTCTTATTTAATTTTACATCCAATGTTTGTCACACTGTAAGAATTTGCGATGGAGTTTTGATTAAGATGTTTCAGTTGTACAATGTGGCCTGTACATATTAAAAGATTTATGAGTGAACACGTTCTGCAGGAATTCTTTGTGTGTTAAAATACCTGAATCCGTCCACAGGACAACTATTAGTCGTGCACTTCACAAAATCTGGTGTTTATGGAAGAGTAGAAAGGAGAAAGCCATGTGGAGGACACAGCAATCATGTGGAAGGTGCTCTGGTCAGATGAGACCAACATTGATTGTTTTTTTTTTTTGTCTACTTCACAATTATGTGCCGGTCTGTATTGGTCTATCACATAAAATCCCAATAAAATACATTTGTGTTTGTGGTTGTAACATGACAAAAAGTTCAAGGGGTATGAATACCTTTGCAAGACACTAAATTACTTGTTTGGCCCAAAGTTCTCGACAGAGCAGGATACCTCCTACATTACAATACCAAACAAAGGTTTGGACACACCTTATAATTTAATGGCCTTTCCATATTTGTGTCATGTTTCACACTTTTGTGATTTCTGCAGCTGGGAACTCTAACTAAACTTCTCCTCTGCAGCAGTGTCTTGGTGTAGCTTTCCTGGGATATTCCTTATGACAGTCAGTTTCATCACAGTAATTGGTGTTTTTTGCAACTGAGCTAAAGGATACTGTACATGCTGAGCTCTTGCAATTTTGTGGATTGACTGAGCCTCATGTCGCTACTTGGTGACCTAATTCCAAAGGTGTTAGTTCATGGTGTTCTAATGGTGGCACTGTGGCCACCTCCAGGGTCGAGGGTCTGATTCCCACCTCGGATCCCCATGCTTGGTGGGTTTTCTCTGGATACCAGATTCCTCCCACATTCCAAAATCCAAAAAGTAACCAGTTTGATTTAACTAAGCAAAGAAGCTTCCATTGGATATATACTGCAGTGATTAATATGGTTCAGCGGGCAACAAGCTATTTAACTGATGGAGTGAGTAGCTTCTAATTTCCTAAACAACCATGTCATCAAACAAAGAAAACAGCTAGGAGGATTGCTAAAACTTGCTATTATTTTAGTAGTTTTAATTATTATATATTATAATTATCATCATTAAAACCTGGAAGGACAGTGGTGAAGCATTATTGTCAAAGAAATGTGGTCAGAAAAACATATAGCTTAATTGTACGCTGCCTGGCCGAAAAAGCGTCACCACCTGGATTTAACTGAGAAAATTGTAGTTAAGAGCCTTCTATTGGATAATTACTGCAGTGATTAATGTTTCAGCTGACAAGTTTTTATATGTATTTCAAGGTTGTGCTGGTTACATAACCAGCTGTAATGCCGGCACCCTCGTGTCTACGACTGCATTACAGCTGTGCTGATAATCCAGCACAACAGCACTCGAGTTGCCCTGAGTTAGTTGTTCAGCAGGACAAACCCATGCCCATGGAGCATGAGTCAGTTAATTAATCACCTCTTTGAGGGCTCTGGGCCACCAGCTACTGTGACAAATGTGGAAAGCCATATTTCTATAACAACTGGGCTGAATATTGCAAAAGTAATTATGTTTTTATAAAGCTGCTTCTGCACAGATGAAGTCCAAATGCATGTGTAAAGACCTTTGAAAGTAATTTATTAATGAAAGCATGTTAATTCTGCATTCAAAAGGCACTACTAAACTTGGCACAATAATAGAGCTGTGGCTTGAACCCAGGCATCAGAGCAAACACAACACCTTTGAAATCAGACGGCGGAGAAAATACAATATACTCGAATCTGGACAGTGGCGCATACACCGTGTCCTTAGGCCCAGGTAGTGGGGCAAGCATGAAGTCCTCGAACCCGGGGGCAGAGCAGGCCATGCAGTCCTCAAACCCAGGTGGTATAACAAACACAAAGCCCTTGAACCCGGTGGCAGAGCATGCACAAAGTCCTTGGACACGGGCGGCGGAGCAAACAGAAAGTCCTTGGACCCAAGTGGAAGCCCAAACACAATGCTCTCAAAGCTGGACAGCTGAGCGAGCTTTATGTCTTCACAGCCAGATGGCTGAAGCAGTGCACTGCTCTTAAACCCAGCAAGTGCAGGGCTCTCAGAACAGAACTATCAGAGCAAGCACTTAACTCTGGTGCATGGTGTTGAAGGTCTCTCTGCAGGGCATGGTTGCGGTGGTGCCGGGATTGGTTCAGGCAGTACAGGGTGTAGGGCATCAGAGCAAATACAATGTTTTTGGAGCAAATACACTGTCCTGGAATCTGGGCAGCGGAGCATACATAGTCTAGTTGGTGGGGCAAGAATGAAGTCCTTGAACTTGGGCGGCAGAGCAGACACTCCGTCCTCGAACCCCTGGGGTGAAGCAAACAGAAAGCTCTCGAACCCACTGGCAGAGCATGCACAAAGTCATGCACATCAAACAGAAAGTCCTTGGACCTGGGTGGTGCAAGAGCAAATAAGATTCTCAAAGCCGGAGAGCTGAGTGAGTTTGTTGTCTCCATAGCCAGATGGTGGAAGCAGTGCACTGCTGTTAAACCCAGCTGGTGCAAAGAGCAGCAGGTGCTGTGCTCTCGGGTCAGAACTATCAGGGCACAGGACAGAGCTATTAAAGCTACCACTTAACTCTGGTGCAGGCTGGTTCATGTGGTGCAGGGTGTGGCTCAGGCAGTGCAGGGTGCAGGGTAGCGGAGCAAACACAATGGCTTTGAAACAAGACAGCGGACTGTGCTCAAGTCCAGGTGGCAGGGCAAGCATGAATTCCTGGAACCCAGACGGCAAGCACATCCTCAGACCCAGTGGCAGAAAATGCACAAAATCTTTGGGCACGAGCGACGGAGCAACCACAAAGTCCTTGGACCCAAATGGAAGAGCAAACACAATGTTATCGATTGTACACTTGTCAGAGCTATCAGAGCTCTCAGGGCACAGGCCAGAGCTCTCAGGGCACAGGACAGAGCTATCAGAACTAGCACTCAGCTCTGGTGCAGTGTGTTGCAGGGCTCTGCAGGGCATGGTTCAGAGTTATCAGGGCACAGAGCTAGCACTTAACTGTGGTGCAGGGCATGGTTCAGGTGGTGCAACACAAGGATCAGGCGAAATAGGGTGTGGCTCAGGTGGTGTAAGGTGTGGGTAAGGTGGTACAGGAGGTGGCTCAGTCGGTGCAGGGTGTGGTTCAGGTCCTACAGAGTGTGAAAATAAATCGAACACAGAAACTTGTCATGGGGATGGAGCTGGGGCATGAAATCCTTGAACCCGGCATCAGAGCAAACAGAATGTCTTTGGAACCAGTGGTGGAGCAAATATAATGTTCTCGAATCTGGCCAGCAGAGCAATCACAGTGTCCCAAGTCCAAGTGGTGGGGGAAGCATGAAGTCCTTGAACCCAGGTGGCAGAGCAGGCACATAGTCCTTGAACCTGAGCAGTTATAACAGGGAGTGGTCCAGGTGGTGCAGGGTGTGTTTAAGGCAAAACAGGAGGTGTCTCAGGCAGTTCATGGTGTGGTTCAGATAGTACAGTGTGTGAAAATGAGTCCAAGACAGAAACTTGGCACAGGGATGGAGCTGGAGCTTGACATCCTTAAACCTGCATGTCAGAGCAAACAGAATGTCTTTGGAACTAGATAGCGGAGCAAATACAATGTTCTCGAATCTGAGCAGTGGAAAAAACACAGCATCCTCAAGTCCATGTGATGTGGCAAGCATGAAGTCCTCGAACCAGGCAGTAGAGCTGGCATTCAGTCCTCGAACCCAGGCAGCGAAGCAAGTATAAAGTCCTCGGACCTGGCGGCAGAGCAAGCACGGAGTCCTTGGACCAGGTGGAACTGCGAACACAATGTTCTCAGAGCTTTGACAGCTGAACGAGCTAGATGTCTCCATAGCCAGATGTCGGAAGCAGTGCATTGTTCTTAAACTCAGGCGGCAGAAACAGTAGCCTATCCTCAGCACCAAGGAATGCTGCTGAACTAAGTGGAGAGGATGCAGTATCTGGCTGAGACAGGGCCAGGCATGACTCATGTGAAACAGGGCAGGAGTCAGGTGGTACAGTGCAGTGCAGAGTGTGGTTTAGATGGTACAGTCTGTGGCTCAGGCAGTGCAGGGCATTGTTCAAGTGGGGCAGGGACTGGTTCACATAGTGCAGGGCTCTCTGGACACTTGACAGACTATCAGAGCGATCATTGCTATCAGAGCTACTACTTAACTCTGGTGCAGGGCATTCCAGAGCTCTGCAGGGCATGGTTCAGATGGTGCAGAGTGTGGTTCAGGGGATAAAGGGCATGGCTCAGGTGGTACAGTGTGTGGCTCAGGCAGTGCTGGGTTCTCAGGACACTTGATTCAGGTGATGCAGGGTGTTGTTAAGGCTGTACAGGGGTTGGCTCAGGGGTGCAGGGTGTGGTTCAGGTGGTGCAGGGTGTGGTTCAGGTGGTGCAGGGTGTGGTTAAGGCTGTACAGGGGTTGGCTCAGGGGTGCAAGGTGTGGTTCAGGTGGTGCAGGGTGTGGTTCAGGTGGTGCAGGGTGTGGTTAAGGCTGTACAGGGGTTGGCTCAGGGATGCAGGGAGTGGTTCAGGTGGTGCAGGGTGTGGTTCAGGTGGTGCAGGGTGTGGTTTAGTTAGTACAGAGCATGGCTTAGGCAGTGCAAGTCTCTAAGGAGATATGAGCTATCAGAGCTATCAGGGCAGAGGACAGAGCTCTCAGAGCTATTGGGACACACTACAGGGCTCTCAGGACACATGACAGAGCTATCAGGGCACAGGACAGAGCTATCACAGCTATCAGGACATATGACAGAGATATCAGCGCTATCAGAGCTATCAGGACACACAACAGATTTAACAGGGCACAGGACAGAGCTATCAGAGCTAGCACTTAACTCTGGTGCAGGGCGTTGCAGGGCAGTGCAGGCCGTGGCTCAGGCAACACATTGTGTGGTTCAGGCAGCAATGGAGGTGACACAGGCGCTGCAGGGTATCGTTCAGGTGGTATAGGTGTGTGGCTCAGGGGGTGCAGGGCTCTCAGGACATTTGACAGAGCTATCAGAGGTATCACAGCTATCAGGGCACAGGACAGAGCTATCACAGCTATCAGGGCACAGGACAGAGCTATCAGAACTATCAGGACAAATGACAGAGCTACCAGAGATATCAGGACAAATGACAGAGCTACCAGAGATATCAGGACACATGTAAGAGCTATCAGGACACACAATCAAGATATCAGAGCTATCAGGGCACGTGACAGAGCTATCAGGACACACGACAGAGCTAACATAGCTATCAGAACACATGACAGCTATCAGGACACACAAGAAAGCTATCAGGACACATGACAGAGCTATCAGGTCACAGGGCAGCGCTATCAGAGCTATCACGACACTTAACAGAGCTATCGGAGCTAGCACTTAACTCTGGTGCAGTGTGTTGCAGGGCAGTGCAGGCCGTGGCTCAAGCAATGCAGGTGTAGTTCAGGCAGTAAAGGGTGTGACTCAGGTAGTGCAGGGCTCTCAGGGCACTTGAGAGAACTATCAGAGGTATCACAGCTATTAGGGCACAGGATAGAGCTATCAGACCACAGGACAGAGATAGCTGGGTTGGGAGTTGGTACTGGAAGTCTGGTTCATAATCTCAATCTTGAGCTGAGCCAGCAGGGTGTTGAGCCCTTCTACTTTCTCCAAAAGCCACCTGCATGAAATTCAAATTCTCCCCCTGTTGCCACTCTTTATTGCAGCCAGGACACTGCTGCTTTCAGACCTCCTGGATGCTTCCTTGTGGTCATTATGGGGAGCCACATTACCATGAGCATTGTTGTTCTTCGTCTCTAAAAGCAGATATCCGGCTGTGACACTCGCTCAACTCTCCCAGTCTCCTTCCTTTGGGGTGCCAGGATCTTGTGTTCCTCTTTCTTACATGCTGTGCAGTACTTCTAACTTGACACCGGTGATGGCAGGCCACTCGCCCCGGGTCTCCTCGCGGGGGGGGGGGGGGGG
>JAQQZS010000002.1:28933498-28944343 GCA_030068045.1 Platyallabes tihoni
TTCGGAGCGCGTGCGCGCGACAGAAGCGGCTCGAGGAGGACGGGGAGGGAGGGGAGGGGGGTGGGGGTGAACCGCGCGAGCGCAACATTTGATAGGTTGCTGTGTCACGGCGCTCGGGCGCGTGCATAAGAGGACTGCCGCACTCGGGCACGCGCAAGTCTGTGACACAGACGCCATTTTATTTTTGAAAAATCAAATAGAAACTGGGGGAGGCTAAAAAAAAAAAAAACCTCTTTATTTTTATTAAAAAAAGAAAATCCTTTCGAGATCTATATTTTCCTTTGTTGGAGACGAGAAATATCGGAGAAAATGATCACCAACCCGTAGATTTGTATGATTTCGAGGTAATTTGTTCTTTTGAGCTGTCTTGTCAAACATTTCCAGTGCCTTGCGTTAATGTTAGCTCATGGCAGCAGCACTTTGCTAATGCTAACTAGCTAGTGAGCGTGTAGCTTAGCTTCCTGTATCGCGTAGCGAGAGTATAAAAGCAGAAAACACCCTTTAAAACTTACTAAAAAACAAAGAACCGTTTATTGCAAGTAATCTTATTTTTTGGGTTTTGTTGGTGTTTAGTTTCTCTTGCTAGTCAGTGAGGTAACATTAGGCCCGAACGCTAGCTTGACTAGCTAGCTCTCTATTTGTATATATGTTTTTTTTTAAATAGCTTAAACGTTTCCTTTTTAGCTGCACAGCTAAATGTCATATCGCACTATATGCCCCAAATGTCATTTTTAATATTAGACAGAGCTAACGTTGACTAGTCTAATATTCTGATGATATTCAGCTCAGCCACCTGGCCTAGCCTGCTCGCTAACTTGGCTAAAGCTGCTTGTTAGCCATGTAAGCCGAGTTAGCTAGCAAGCTAGGTCTGAACAATAGACATCACTAATGCTAGTTTGATGATTTATTTTTCTTAATTTGTCCACCTACTACACTGACCATAGTCTTAATGACACTTTGGTACATGTTTTATCATCTATTTGTCAACACTTTCAGCCCATAAGTATAAAGTGTTTGTCAGTGTGTGATGTTCCAGGTCTGTGTTTTGTGTCCAGATACAACTACTACTACTATGACTGACTTGTTTAAAACTTACTGATTAACACATGTTTAGTTTATATTTGCCATAAATTTAAAGCAATCTCCAGTAATTTGTTCATCAATTCTCGGTTAGTGTTACTATGCTCTTTCTGGTATTTTTGCCATTCCTGATGTAAAATACAAGCCCTATTTAGATTGCATTAGTTTGATACTTCTTTTGCCTTTGTAGTCATAAAACTTTAATCCAGACAGCACACGATGGCCGTAACAATTTGAAAATGCAGTGCAGCATAAATACGAAGCATATGGTTGCATTTACATTAAAATGCACGTTGCTCAATTCCTTTTTGTTTTTTGGGCAGATTAGATTCGCACGTCATGATGGTTCATAATGACAACAGACACTGCACATCAATGCGTCTTTCCTTGTGAAAATGCATCATTTGTGTTACCACTCAGGTTTTTAAAGTGAAAAAAAAAAACACGCTTGTGACTTTGCTCTGCAAGATGGCGAGCAGTTAGTCGGGTGTAAATTTTATTTATTTTGAGGTCCAGAAGAAGGGGGTAAAAAGCCTTGCTTTAGCTGTTTTAACAGCTGTTGATGCTATGAACAGCTGCTATGAAATCCCTGGACTACTGGCGCTGATTGATGATGTCAGCATGCACAGTGGCAAAAGTTGCATGAATTTCGATCTACCCTTCTCGTTCAAGTCGCGGGACCACATATCCGATCTAGGACCACATATGAAAGTGACTCGGGATCGAACAGCCCTAAAAAACGAACAAAAAAAAAAAAAAAAATCTGAAAAAAAAAAAAAATCAGATTCAAACTATTAATGTGAGTGTAGCCTATGTCACCTTGCGATACGGGATGGGCGGGTTTAACTGCTTCCTCTTGGTGTATTTAGATTTGTATCTTGTGTGTGAAATCAACAGCTGTTCCCCGGATATTAAACGCGTCCCTGAATTGCCACAAAAAAGTGCATGCTTTTAACATAATTTGTGGTTATGAATTGTTTTCAATTCGAACTCTGAACAGACATGAGTCAGCAATTGCTTCAATTACAACCTGTAATTGTGATGTACAAGGACCTGACCGCTCCTCGCTTAATATGGCACTGCATTTTTAATTAAATGAACACAGTTTTGGACAGATTTCTAGTACAATGAGCTCAGATTAACGGGCTTAGCATACTTATGATGTCCAATGTGTTTCCCCTTTGTCACTTTAGCACAGAGTTCATGCTATAAAGCTGTTGAGAAGAAGACCTGAACATATCGTCTGTTCTCGCATTTGATAATTGAACCCTGCAATCAGACACAAAGCTACCATGGTGTGTTTGTTTGAGGAGGATGCTGGTGTTTTGTGCTCAGGTGGTGTGATGGCTACCGCGATGACCTCGGCATGCATGCGTAACGTAGAGCTGTGAATTAAGGGGAAAAAGTCCATGAAGGGGACTTTTGAGACCGGAGTGAGCCGAGTACAGCATTCAGTGTCAAAACATTTAATCCGTCTAAAATTGTCCAAGACAACGACTGCGTAAAACTCTAATCTCATGGAAAGGCTAAAAATACGGTAGTGGGGCAGGGCAGAAATAAGTACACTAACTACATCAAGGTCACTTTGAAGAGTGTTGGTGTTTCTTGTAGGCTCGTTTTTCAGGCGGCGCTGATTTGATGACGTGAGGCAGAGTGTAGCAAGTTTCTTTATTCACAGATAAATATTTTGAGGCTTGTTTAATCGAACACAGTGAGTACAAGTTATTAAGGGAATTTGGCAGAGATTTTCCTGGGATCATACCTCGAATATGCACATACAGTAGAGTGGAATCACACAGGATTAGCAGTCTGTGCTGAGTCAGCTTTGCTGCTTTGTTCGAGCTCTGCAAAGTGACAGCAGTGCCAATGTTTTTTTTTCTTAAGCCGGTTGATGTTTCAGATTTGTGTAAGTGGTGCCTCTTGTGTCGCCATTCGCGTTCATCTAGCTTTTTTGTAATTTGAGAGCTTGCTAAAGATATTTTGAAGAATTTTTTTTTTATTAAAAAAAAAATCTTTTTTTAGTACTAATGCATATATATAGATATTTTTAAAAGAACATTTCTAACAGTTTCTAAAAAAAAGTAATGGTAAAATTAGATCATATACTTTTGTATGGTTTGTCTTCACTTCTCTCTTTTTAAAAATATTTTTTTAAGCAAGATTAATATAATGCTAATCTTGCATCTCCTTAGAAAAAAGAAAACTGATCTTGGTCATAACTATGGTGACTAAATGTGTAATTATGGTGATTGTTTTATAAGAATAAAAGAAAGTTTTTTTTTTTTTTTTAAACAAACCATACTTTTTACTTCACACACAACTTTTTTTTTTCCTTCTTTCCATTGAATTACAATTTTATTTATTTATAATTTTCTTGGTGTAGATTTACGATGCTTAGCTGTAAGAATTTTTAAAAGCAGCATTTCTAACAATTTATTTAAAACTGCAAATTTAGATTATGTACTTTTGTGTGGTTTGTCTTCACTTCACTTTTTTTTTTTTTTTTTTTTTGATATTAATGTTGCTTCCTGTTGCAGACTTGAAGTTTTAATTTTCTATAGGGATTGTGCAATCCCTAAACTTACATTGATCTCGAAATTTAACAAGTCCTCTCAGCAGGCAAAATTACTTATAATTAAAAAGGTTAATGTAATGCTGATCTTGCATTTCCATATGAAGAAAGAAAAATATAATCTCGGTCATAACCGTACTATAGGACTGAATGTGTACAAGAATAAAGTTTAACACATTCTCCATTGGTTGGATTTATTTCTGCTGTTATTATATGTAAAGACGCACATAGATAAGCTGTAATGTCTTAACCCAATATGAAGTGACGTATAAAGGTGTGATCGACTTCCGCATGGAAATCGCTGCTAATCACGCATCCCTCCTCTTTGTTAATAGGACGCCTATACAGTGCCTTTTGTCTTCGCCTTACTTTCTTAGATTATGATGACCAACCACCGATAGGTGTTGTAAGGTGTTCGGCACTGTCTGTAAAATGTCTCCTACCAGCGTGGAGACCCAAACAAACTGCAGTGCATTCTGGGGCTTTAATGTTGGACAATGTGCAGTTTAGCTGTAGTGTATTGCAACAGAAAATAAAGGCACCTCACAGGAAATAAAAGGATGCATTTAATGAATCTTTACTTGGCTGTAGGTTTTGTAGCTTCAGTAGGTTTACATCGTGCTATGTATTTCATTCAGATGTTTAAATTCTTTTTATTTCTATAAAGTTTTTTTTTTTCTGGTATTCATATGTCTTCTTTCTTCTCTCTTCAAATGCGTCCAGATGTCAAAACCGGACTTGTATTGAGGCACAGCACGACGGACCACGACCCACAGAGACGGACCTTGCCGGAACACACGGACACTTTGGCGCCTGTGGGGGGGGAGGGGAGCAGAAGTAACCTACCACCGAAGTGACTAAAGGGGAATAATGGTGATTTTGCGCCGGGCTCGGCCGCCTGCTTCCGCCCCAACCAGCAATGAATCTTGACTCGCTCTCGCTGGCTTTGTCTCAAATCAGCTACCTGGTGGACAATTTAACCAAGAAAAACTACAGAGCCAGCCAGCAAGAGATACAGCATGTGAGTTTTATAATGCAAACTTGCCTGAGTTCACCCATATATATGAAGTGAACCTAAAAGTTATGTTAAATACTATCCAGCATGCAGTAAATGACGCTTTAACCCATCCTGGTTAAAAACAAGTAATTTCCGTAAACACAGAGTACCAGAGAAGGTCAAATGAAGGGCTTCGGGCTCGTTCTCAGTTCACTTTGTACCTTTAGGATGGAGTACGCGTGAGAAAAACAGAGAAATGTCATTTTTTTTTTTTTTTTTTTTTTTTTTTCCTATGCCTGCTGTAAAGTTAAATTGCAAACAAATTACAGATTGCCTGGACAGCGGCTACATGAAAGAGTTCTCGCATACTTTGATACGCTGCATAACCTGTGCTAGTTAACACCCAGACGAAAGAAAAAAAAAATCCGTCCTGAATGTTTTTCCACAAAGCTTTGTTTTCAGCGACCCAAAAACTGTATGTAGGTTTTAGAAGTTTTCGTTGATGCATTGAGAGAAGTGTTTACCATTAGTGCTGTGAATCGCTTAAAAATTTAAATCTAGTTAATCACAGTACTAGTCCAGGATTAAAAACTTTCAAAATGCTCCAGATTTACTAGTATTATAAACGTTTTGTCTCAGGCTGCCAGAGTTATCACTCTAACGTCTTGGGTTTGTATTTTTGTGTGAAAACAGTAGGGTGACTGTAGCTTGGGTCCACAACTTTGGGTTTTATCCAAACTTCCATCTCGAAGCTGTTTAATGAAACTTGTTCAACACACCTGGCGGCGTTTTCTCAGTCGTCTTTATTATCCGTACTGTTGTTATAACGTACTGTTATCTCACAGTAACTGGTATGTATGGTAACTGCGCTGCGATTATATGAAGCCATTAGGGTCCAACTTGGACAAATGATTTAATTTGTGTAAAAAAAAGATTAAGATTAATCACATGCGTTATGAGTTAATATTGGCGGCGCTAGTTACTGTAGAAATGACATTTTCATGTGAGCGAAATTATTAAAATCACATGCTGAAAGGGGGAGGGGTAGCTCAGTGGTTAGGGCACTTTACTGCTGATCGGAAGGTCCCAGGTTCAAACCCCACCACCAAGTTGCCGCTGTTGAAGTCCCTTCACCCGTAACTGCTCAGATGTATAATGAGATAAAAATGTAGGTCACTCCCGATAAGGCCATAAACGTCTTTATCCGTGAACTTTTCTTTGTTAATGTTAATGCTGTGATGAACACAGGATGAGGTATGTTCTCGTTCTCACTGTCCTTTAGATCGTGAATCGTCACGGCCCTGAGGCAGACAGACATCTGTTACGCTGTCTCTTTTCCCACGTGGATTTCAGTGGCGATGGTAAAAGCAGTGGCAAAGATTTCCACCAGGTAACTTTTTATGGTCAATTATGTTTATGAATTAATTTTTGAAATGTTCCTTATGCATTTTTTTTCTACCTTGGGCTTTATAAGGTAAATTTTCCATTAGTTAACGGTTCAGTTTGAGGAACACTTTATTTGAAACTAGGGGAAAAAATATTCTGCTGAAACCTGGCCACTGGCTGATCGATTTGTGTAACTTCATTTTAAACATTCGAGGTTGTTTTGCTCCATGTGTTCCACAATGTAGGGTAAAATCCTCAACAGGTTACTAAAGAACCCTGATCTGGGATTGAACAAACAAGCCTCCTAAATGTTTTAAATAAAACCAAATGCAGTCATGAAAACTAAACTGCAACAAAAACAGTTTGACTTCAAGAGGCTTAAAAAGTAGACGTTCTTCAGTTTTCCACAGTAAAACAAGAACAGGGCAAGCAAGAACCCCGGGGCATTTTCTACTTCCCGCATTTGGGTCATTTTGTTCTGCATAGAGCTGGCAGAATCATGTGGCTGTTGTAGCACTGCCTTTTTTTTGGTTTGTAATTAATTAATTTTTCTTTATCTTGTGTGAGTAACTCATGTAATGGATTAGATGAGCTGAGGAACTTCTTCCTAAATCCCTTCTCATAATGTGTGACTTATGAGGACTCTTGCCTTGGATCAGAAGACTTCTTCACACAAACATACACGCACGCATATGAATCAAATATTGTGCATTATGCAACTTGTCTTTTGTCCTGGGTTGTTTTGCCTGTTATGTGAGGAAATGGTGGCAGTTGAAATAACTACTTGAGGAGAAAACATGCTATGGCACAAAATGTGTGGACCATTACCCTTTTTTTAATTTAATTTTATTTATTTTTTTTTTTTTTAAAGTTTCCTGAGGGTAGTTTTAGTTATTGAGGGTATCGTGCATTGGTGGGCAACGTACACAAATCCTGTCCTTGAGGTACCTTGTGTAAAAACAACAAAAAAAGTCGTCCTCTTACATTTGTACTTGAGTAAAGGTCCAAAAGTCCTTGCAGTTAAATTTACTTAAGTATCAAAAGTGAGCTTGCGATAGCTCAATAAATTTTAATTCATAGTAAAATTGTCATCCACGCCTCTTCTCTTTGTGCCATCTCCACTTCTGATTTCATGATGGTGATGGTTTCATTGAGGGGTGAATCACACATCACGATGCACAAATGTAGTGAAGTAGAAAGTACAGATATTTGTCGAAGGATGTTGTGAAGTAAAAGTGAAACTCAAGTAAACAAAAGATGCATTAAAACTCTACTTAAATACAAAACCAAGTACAATTACTTTTCATTTTTTGCCTCTGACATTTTGTGGTGTGGCTGGTTAAATGTTTTATTATTCTCCCTTCTTTTCTCCTTATAATTGCAATTCAAATGTGATTTTATTCCTCCCCTCATGTTTTTGTACAAATTTTCAGTGTAGATTAACTCATCAATCATACTTGATTAGGCTGGAAACCAAAAAAATGTCACTAGTATGCAAACTTTGTCTTGAATCTCATGCACTTATTTATTTTTTTGTCTCTAGACACAATTTTTGATCCAAGAGTGTGTGTCCCTTATCACAAAGCCAAATTTTATTTCAACTCTCTGCTATGCCATTGACAATCCTCTGCACTATCAGAAGGTACGTGTCTTTTTTGTTTCTAAGACACAGCTGTTTCTCCAAACATGTTAATATGCACTGTTCATGGATATATATAAATAATTTTTTTTTTTTTTTTTGTGATTTACTCAGAGTTTGAAGCCATCGCCTCATTTGTTTCCTCAACTGAGTAAAGTTCTTAAACTAAGCAAAGTTCAGGAGGTAAGACGAGCATTTATAGACAGACATCCAGTCTCGTTTCATAGCCGTTTTCTGATCTCTAGCGTGTTTTGATAACGTTCTGTGTCGGACCAGGTGATCTTTGCCCTCGCTCTTCTGAACTCCAGTAACGCAGACCTCCGTGGGTTTGGTAGGTGTCCTGCCATTTCCTAGCGTCAAAGTAGTTAAACAACATGCAATGCTTAAAAAAAATTCAAACACAGAAGAAATGTGAAAGTACTTTCTTTTTCCGCACCATAGCGGCTCAGTTTGTGAAGCAGAAGCTGCCGGACCTCCTGCGCTCATACGTGGACGCCGACCTCGGAGGGAGCCAGGAAGGTGGCTTCCAGGACATTGCCATAGAGGCTCTGCACCTGCTGCTTTCACACCTCTTGTTTGGGCAGAAAGGCTCTAGCGGAGTCGGGCAAGAACAGATCGACGCATTTCTCAAAACACTGTGCAGAGGTGAGCAGCCTTCCTGGTTTTAGAGAGGTTTAATCCTAAACCTTAAGCATACAGTATCGTGAGTGTGTGTGTTACTTAACACGTGCTCCTATTGTGTTTCAGATTTCCCACAGGAGCGGTGCCCTGTGGTGCTTGCACCACTGCTGTACCCTGAGAAACGGGACATTCTCATGGACAGGATCCTACCAGACTCTGGGGAGTTAGCAAAGACCATGATGGGGAGTTCCCTTGCGGATCTTATGCAAGAACTCGGCTATGGCTTTTGTGCAAGGTGCGTATTACCCCACTTGTTTTTAAATTATTTTATTTATTTATTTTTTTCGCTCTGCGTGAAGGTATAAAGTGTTTTGCTTTTGTGTTCAGTGTTGACGATTGCAGGAGCTTGATCATGCAATGTGCACCATGTGAGGTGACCGCCAGCCAGGTGGCCAGAGTGCTGGGCATGATGGCTCGCACTCACTCAGGCCTTACTGACGGAATTGCACTGCAGGTACATTTTTATTTATTTAGATTTTTTTTATATAAACAAAGACCTCTCTCCGAAGTGCACAACACAACCGATCACATTTTGGTCGTCTTACTAATCGGGGTTTTTCTCTCTGTAGACCGTCTCGGCTCCAGGAAGCGGCATCTGGAGTGACGGGAAAGACAAAAGCGACAGCTCTCAACCACACACCTGGAATGTAGACGTTCTGATCGAAGTAGTGAAAGAGTTTGTAAGTCCAATTTATTGGTGTTTTATAAAAGACGACTTAAAAATGTACTGTTATGATAAAACTCACTTCATCAGCATTATAATTATTTGTATTTATTTATTATTATTTTTTACAAGAACCCCAATCTGAATTTCAAAGAGGTCACCTACGAGCTGGACCATGCAGGCTTCATGATCCGGGACAGTAAAGGGCTGCACATCGTGGTGCATGGTATTCAGAAAGGTCTGGGTCAGATGGAGGTCTTCCCTGTGGATCTCATCTACCGACCTTGGAAGCATGCAGAGGGACAGGTTCGTCAGTTTTCTAACATTTTTGTTCCTTGCGAGTGTCGGGTGTAGGTAAAGGATACGTTTTGTGTTTTAGACCAGTCGGTCTGTGAGGTTCACTTCTCGTTGATACTCAACAGGTTAAGATGAACCAGTTTTTTCCCTCCAGGTCTGAAAAATACTTGAGGTGGTAGCCCTCACAACCGGCCGGCATTTTATTTATAAAATAATTATTTTAGTCAAGATTGTGCTTTTTTTTTTTATTTTTTTTATTTTTTTTTTAGCACCTAGGCAATATGATGAACTGAATTTTATTTAATTTTAAGCAACTATACAGACAAAGATGAATGAAGAAATAGCACAGATTCATAAGATTTTTTTTTTAATGGTTGTTTTTGAAGGTTTCTGTAATCAATAAATAATAACAATAAGACATTTTTAATTAGTCTTTTTTGCGTTGTCGTTCCCATATTCCGGAAGCAGTACAATTTACACGTTCATAAAAGTAATGGTAACTTTAGTTGTACATGATGCGTCAGAAATCCCAAATACACCAGTATGTGACGTCTGACACCTCACTGTAAACACCCTCCTCCCCCGGCAGGACTCCTGTATTTGTTTTTAAATCGTAGACCTCAAGACATTGCGTTTCATATCTTTCATATCTGTGCTGCTTCTTGGGTATTCTGTCATAGTGCAGCTTGACTTTACTTTGGCCTGATGTGAATGTTCATGAGGTAAATGATACCTGAGCGGCAGGTTGCTGATTTTAGAAGAATCTTCCATTTAAAAAAAAAAAAAAAAAAAAAATGGGCTGGTCATGTATCTTTTAAGAGCAGCGCAAGTGGTGAAATAACCATTGATTAGAGTGGCAGCGATCAACTTTCCGAGAACCACAATGCATCTGTTCTTGGTGGAAACCAGGGGTCATCCTGCTGGTGTTGATGTGAAAGTTGATACTTTGGAAGGTCTTTTGTTTAAGCGCTGTGCCTCAATCGGTAGAGCTGAAGCAGGAACCAGTGGCCACAGAGCCACTATCAGGTGTTTTGAATGGTATCCTGGATGATGGCGGAAACTCTTAAGCACAACATTAACTTTGAATGCAAAATTGTATTTTAAATGTAAGGTTTTCTTCAAGAATGATACAACAATAATCTCATTGTCAGTGTTTTTAATTCAGTTAAATTATGCCTTTATTTCTTCAGCTCTCCTTCATCCAGCAATCCCTGATAAGTCCAGACGTGTTCTGCTTCGGTCTGTACCCCTGTCACACCGTCGTCATCGACATCCTCAAAGCTCCACCTGAGGATGACAACAAAGAGATAGCAACATGGTCTGTATCAGCAGCTCAGAATAATCATGTTCCAGGAAATATATATTTTTTTTTTAGAGGTTTAGGAAATTCTATTTTTTTTCTTCGTTCTCCCTCCATGATGGTGGTGGGATTTTTGTTAGTCATGTATATTGTATCTTCTTCTTTGTCTTTCGGCTGTTCCCTTTCAGGGGTCGCCACAGCGAATCATCTGCCTCCATCTAACCCTATC